>CM021103.1:418483009-418604160 GCA_007115665.2 Sequoiadendron giganteum | reverse complement strand
AAATTTGCTCTCAGATTGAGATCATCTCCTCGATTTTGCTGTAATCTATTTATGAGCATTGAGAAGGAAAGAAGAGGAAGCTGACAATCTTATCACCGAGCTTGTGAATAGTTAGGATTCCTTGGAGGCTACTCAAGTAGCCCTTCAAAAAGCATAAATTCAGATTAAGGAGCTTCGTAACGAACTGAGTTTGGCACATTCTACATCAGCCCAATCAGGAAATCAGTCTTCTATGGTAGTACATTCTCAAATGGTAGAAGAAGTTAGTGAACTCCACGAGGGTGAGACATTTCATGAAGTTTCTAGCAATTCCAATACTTAGATGATTCAACATGGTGATACTGATGGGAAGGTACTTCAAGAGGATGAACTCTTGAAATTGGAGGAAGTAATTTCACAGGAAAGCATAGATTGCAGCCATGAGGCTAAGGCTTTCATAGATAATGCATATAATTTTCAGCTTGTTACACCTCTTGGATCAGCCCATAAGGATGAGGGTTTAGCAAATGAAGAAGTTGTACACACCTTAGCTCGCACATATAAGTTCATTGACTATCTCATTTGGATAATTAAATTTGAAGAGGGACAGGAGGATCCAAGGGAAGGAGTTAAGGTATCAAGTTTGCAAGTAGTAAAGCGAGCCCTCAAAGACATTAAATCTGGTTACTTGCATATGCTTTCAAATAGGGAGCATGCCATCATGTGCGCAAGGTGTTGGATAGAACAACTGAGAGGGGGGAGGGGGGGGATAATCAGTTGTCACAGATTTAAACCTTAAATTCAATTACCGAAACTAACACATAAACTAATTAAGTTATTGACCATCAAATGCCAATGCACAAACACAATAACACCAGATTTACGTGGAAAACCCAATGAGGGAAAAACCACAGTGAGGATTAACTCACACTATAGAGAATATCAAAACCGATTACAAAAAGGCTCATTGCCTGGAATAAGGACTCACTATCCACAGGGCTACAACCCGGATGGCTCATTGCCACAAAGATACAAAGAAGACAAAGAAGACTTGTTATAGAGAGACAACAATCCCAATGCATCAAAGGATTCCACCACAATCATTGATCCACTTGCATGAATGATAGAGTTCGCCTTTTGCTCACTGCATCTGGAAACTCAGCGTTAAGCTTCGCACTGATCAACCACACACATAACTCACACACTTTCAGAATAGCATCAAAGTCGCGTCTGCTCTTTCACTTATCTTCCTTCTTTTCTTATGTATACTTTTCATTGCTAGCGCATTCTGTATTTATACAATCTTCAACTTTGAAAAGATACAAATTCGGCCATCCAACTTCAAATTTAAATTAGGTTAGTGCCAAACATCCTAGGGTGGAATTAGAATGAGGGCGACCCAAACACACGCTTCACCGGGACCCATAATAGATCCAACACGCTTCATCAAATTCGAATGTAGTGCTTGACACACGGTCGGCCAAACCAGTGTAAAACACATAGATCAATTAAGCTCGATGCTTCCAAATGCCGAAACCATCTTCAATAGAACCAGGGCAACACAATTCTCGACCATAAAGAGAAATCCAGACCAACAATAATTCTTCTGGACCTCAGCCAGAACACAAGAAACATAGTTCACAACATCCTCAACAGCTGACAACCTGCAATCTTCTTTTTATACAATTTTCTCAATATCCTCAACATATACAGTCAACAACAACTAGTAGATGACCAGCTGACCGGTTGACATCAATGACAACACTTTCATTCCTCTTTCCATTCTTGCAACACAAGGAAGTTTTTCAGAGCATTTGCGAAGAAAGAGGAACATGAGACCACTACAAGAGCTATAATGATTGAACAAATCATGGATCGCAGCAGCAGCTCCACTATTACACATGAAGATAACACTTGGGTAGAACATAATGAGTGCAGCTCAGCTGGGCTTGGTATGCAGATTGTGCATGATGGTGTGAACTTTTCGCCCCTTGATCTACGTTGTGAGACTCCTGATGATTACCGCGAGGAATGGAATCCTAGTGTTGGTTCAGGATCTCCATCAGAGCTTGTGGATGCATTCCATTGTGATTACACTGTGAGATGTGCATACAACTTTACTTTCAGCCTACTCACTGTGATGTCCCCTACCTTGATTTTCCCTAGAATTTGCCTATTGATCACAAATTGTAGCAAATTAGGGTTAGGGTTTCACCTTATTAAATAAATATTTTTAATGAAGTAATCTTGGATTGGGATCCACATTCACCACATGAACAGTATATGCAAATAGGCATATATACTTGTTAGGGTTAGAAAATTGCATTACATCCATAGATTATTAACAACACAAACATATTAAAATTGTGGGAGAAGGGACATGATGGGTCCACCTGAAGCCATATGCCAAGCCTAAGAGGGTGTATACCACAGCCCTCGCCCTTGGCGACTTGTATTTGCTTTCCCCCTCAAGGCCGCGAATCTCGGAAGACACTTTCCATCGTGGAGAGTTGGGCGGGGGTTGTAAGTGGGCTCTATCGGCCCTTTGCCTAACTACCACTCCACCTCAGGCCCATCCTACTAGATGGGTTTCAAACAGTCAAGAACATCACCTACTCTATCACACGAAATCATTTATTAAACAATCTTATTATTATATAAACACTATGCGCACATATGTAAATACTGATTGCAAAAAGATACACCTGAATATAGAATATCAATGGTAAATAGCGATCTGTTATGATGAACTGTGCTGATTCCTCTGATGTTCAGGTCTGTATGTGTGTTTCTCCTTCAATCGATTTGTTGTGCCTTTGTGTCTCCTATATTCACCAAAGTGTGTCTTACTAAGATTCGTTGATCTCCTTGCATTGAAATTACCTGCTCTTGTACTTCCCACTACGAATGGACATGCCCCTTCATATCATGTATCCCTTTAAAAGACATGTCTTTTACCTTGACTAATTGCAGCCTTCCTTCCTTAGGATAATTAATTGCATTAATATTATCCTTGCTTGATCGCGGTGTCTTTATTAATTCGCTGCATGATGATTATTTATCTTTTAATATTCATTCGATTGTCCTCATGTTTGATGCGAGTTAACTTGTATTGGAGTGATTAGCTTCCTCATGACTCTGCGATCTTAGTTTATTTTTGTAGGGGCATGACAGTCCTCCCCTTCTAAATTTGCTTGCCGTCAAGCAATTTTAGATTTGGATGGTTGAAGATCTCTTCTCTTTCCCATGTAGCGTCTTCCTCAGGTAAGCCCTTTTGTTTGATCAAAAATTTAGGGATAGTCTTATGCCTTAGTCACTTCTCTCATGTTGAGAACTGCTTTAGTTTCTAAGATTAGTTTGCCCTCGTCGTCAAGTGGGGGTAACTCTAAACATTGGGCAACTTGCTGCCCTAACACTTTCTTCAATCTTGACATATGAAAGATGTTGTGAATATGGCTGTTCTCGGGCAACTCTTATTCATAAGCTACTTCACCAATCCTCCTTCAGATCTTATAAGGCCCATAAAACCGGGGTTTTAGTTTTTTTGCTCCACTCATCTTGATGGATGACTGTTTATATGCCTGTAGCCGTAAGAACACTAACTCTCCAACTTCAAATGTCCTCTCAGTGCGGTTCCGATCAGCATAGATCTTTTGTTGATTCTGTGCTTGATGCAAATTGTCCTTGAGGGTGTTCATAATGTCCATACTTTGTTGCACAAAATCCTTTGCCCTTGGCACTCAACTTTCTTGTGAAATCAAACTTCCGAAGGAGGTTGGTTCGTAACCATTCAATGCCTTGAATGGATTCATCTTGATTGATATGTGATGAGTAGTGTTGTAGCAATATTCACCAAGATGCAACCATTTTACCCATGCGTTTTATTGGCCTGTGACGTAATTCCTCAAAAATCCCTCTAACCACTTGTCAACGATTTCCGTTTGTCCATTCGTTTGAGGGTGGTAGCTTGTACTGGGTGTAAGATCGGTCTCAGCTAATTGGAAGAGCTTTTGCCAAAATTGGCTAAGGAATCGACTGTCTCAGTCATTGATTATGTTCCTTGGTAGACCATGTAATTTGAAGATCTCTTTGAAAAATACTTCCGCTATTTGGGGAGCCCGATATTCAGTGGATATTGCGAAGAAGTGGGCGTACTTGACGAGTCGATCCACTACTACATAAATACAATCCTTCCCTTGAACTTTAGGCAATCCTATTATAAAGTCCATTGAGATGCTTTCCCATTTTTGATTGGGAATTGGCAAAGGTTGTAGAAGCCCTGCTGGATGGCTTTGCTTAGTTTTGTTTCTTTGATAGGTCATACATTCTTGTACATGCTTTAGGACATCCTTCTTGAGGCCTTTCCAAGAATATCTCTCCCGCACCTATTTGTAAGTTTTATAGTACCCTTGGTGGCCTGCTAAGGGATTATTGTGGTATTCCTTAAGGATTTTTTCCTTCATCTTTGAGTTGGGTATGAGGAATATCCTGTTTTTATATAGGATAAGCTCGTCTACTACTTTGTAGTCTTCATTGGGTAAGTTCCCTTCAAGGATATTATTAGCCTGAGGGTCTTTGACATATTTTGCGACGATATCGTTCTTCCAATCTGCGGCTATTGCCACCACATTATTTGTCCCTTTCATGTACTCAATATCAAAATCGTAAGCTTGTATCTTGCTTACCCACTTCTATTGTCTATCATTTAGGTCCTTTTGATTCATGAAGTACCTCAGGCTGTTGTGATCATGTTTTAACATTGAATTTCCTGCAAACCAAATATTGACAAAACTTTGCTAAGGTGTGCATGATTGCTAGCATCCCTTTATCATAAATTGAATAGTACCTTTCAGTCTCGGTGAGCTTGCGGCTTTCAAATGCAATGGGGTGCTTATTTTGCATAAGGACCGCTCCAATTCCTTCTCCAGATGCATCACACTGTAGTTCGAAGGGTAGTGTGAAATCAGGGATGGCTAAAACAGGGCATGAGTGCATGGATTCTTTTAGTCTTTTGAAAGCTTGTTGAGCCATTTCGCTCCATACAAAGGCTCCCTTTTCGGTCAAGTCTGTGAGTGGAGCAGCAGTTTTGGAGAATCCCTTCACAAAGCGTCTATAGTAATTGCATAGTCCCACAAAGCCCCTTAGTTGTGTTAGGGTTTTGGGTTTTGGCCATTCCTTAATTGCTGTAATTTTTTCTTCATCTGTAGTTACCCCTTGTGCATTGATCTTGTGACCTAGGTAAAGGATCTCTTCCAGGCCAAACTTGCATTTTGAAGCTTTAGAATACAAGGATTCTTGTTCCAAAATGTTTAGGACTTCCTCAATGTGTTTGAGATGTTCTTCCCATGTCTTGCTGTAGATAAGGATGTCATCAAAGAATATGATTAGGGACTTTCTTAGTTGTTTTTGGAATATATGATTCATACATGATTGAAATGTTGTTGGGGCATTTGTGAGTCCAAAGTGTAGAACTAAGAATTCAAAGTGCCCATAATGGCATTGAAAGGCGGTTTTAGGAATGTCTTCTTTCCTCATCCTTATTTGATGACACCTTGATTGCAAATCAATTTTGGAGAAGTATTTGGCCCCATGGAGTTTGTCGATTAATTCATTAATTCTTGGTATAGGGTAGCGGTTCTTGATTGTTTTCTTGTTTAAGGCCCTATAGTCTATACACATTCTCATGGTACCATCTTTTTTCTTGACTAGTACTACGGTGGATGTGAACGGGCTAGAACTAGGTTGAATATGGCCCATTTCTAGCAATTCCTTAATAGTTTTTTCAATCTTTTCCTTGAATTTGTGGGGGTGTCGGTATGGTGTGGTAATTACCGGGTTGATCCCTCTTCCAATTCTATTGTGTGCTCAAATCCTCTTTTCGGGGGTAGCCCTGGTGGAATATCATAAAATACTTTCTTATGTTTGCTCAAGATTGGTTGGATGTCAATGTGAATTGTTTTGCCATGTAAGAAGGTCTTGTCAAGGATCATACATTGTGCAACCCATTCTCCTTGCCTATGTCTAAAAATCCTTTCCATTCTTTTGTAGGAGACTACTTTTGGGGATCCATCGGGTAACCCTTTCAAGGTGACTTCTTGTCCCTTATGTTGGAAGTGAATTGTCAAGTTTGGGAGGTCAAACATGAAGCAACCTAGGGAGTATATCCAAGGAGTGCCTAATATTATATTGGCATCTAGTGGCACCACATAGAAATCTTCTTTAATGGGGTGTTTCCCTAGGGTCATTTCTAGCTGGGGCATTATTTTAGTGCATTGAACCCTAGCTCCCGTAGCCATGGCTGCTGTAAATCCCTTAAAGTTCATGGTTCCCAACTTCAATTTTGCAACTGGTCTCTCATCAATAAAATTGTGGGATGCCTCACTATCTATGAGAGTGATAACCCTTTGCCCTTTGAAGGTGATTTTAATTCGGAATGGGCAATGTTTGGAAGTTAGGGAGATGGTGGCTAACGTTACATACTCTTCATCTTCGTACCTTGCTTTCTTGCTAGGATTCTCTTTGATTTCCTCTTTGGTAGTTGCTTCCATTTTATGGGCGCGGCCCCCCTTTTCACATACATGTCCACGTTCCCACAGTCCTTTGCACTTGTAGCACAAATTCTTCCTTTTTAGGTCATCTCATTGATGGCATACATGGCCACGTTCCCATTTCTCGTTACAATGAAAGCATGTTTCCCCTCATAATTCCTTCTTATGCTTTTCCCCTTTATGATGGTACTTGGAGTGTGTGTTGAAGCCTTTGGCCTTGTCTTTTGATGGGTTATTTTCAAATTTCATTGCCTTTTGAATTGCCTCTTCTAGGTTGGTTGGTTCTAGGGCACTTACTATGTTCCTTATTGATTCTTTCAATCCCTCCACAAATAAGTAGGTGAGTCTACCTTGAGAGATCTCGGGTACCATGATAGCCGGTTTTTGGAATTCAGTGGCATAGTCTTCTACAGTTCCATATTGTTTTAGTTGGGTTAACTCTTTGAAGTACCATTCGGGGTGTTTTTGGTCAAACCTTTTGATAAGTTTTTGGGTGAATTCGTCATAAGTGTTTATGTGTTGGTGGCCTTGGGTAATGAGGCCATGGTGCCACCATTCGTGGGCCATTCCTATTAAATGGAGTATGGTGAACTTAATGGCATTTTCTTCAATCATGGGGTTTAGTGATAGATAAGTGTCCAATTTTTGAACCCATGAACGTGTTGTGATTTTTCCTGCTCCACCATAACTAGGAAGGGTTATCTTGCTCACCTTTCCTTTAGGTCTTTGTCATGTTGCCTTTTTCTTTCCTTCCTAGGGGTGGCTCTCATTTTGGCATCATAGGAGTCTTTAAAAGGGACATTCCTCCTAA
Organism: Sequoiadendron giganteum; assembly: GCA_007115665.2. Classification (NCBI taxonomy): domain Eukaryota; kingdom Viridiplantae; phylum Streptophyta; class Pinopsida; order Cupressales; family Cupressaceae; genus Sequoiadendron; species Sequoiadendron giganteum. Next base: position 418,596,822 of record CM021103.1, on the reverse strand, counting down.
ATTCGGGGTCAAGTCTATTGTATGCTTCCAAAATTCCATCCACATTATCTGTGGGTGGTTTGTTTGCTTCTTCCATGTGTTCCTCACTAGGTAGGAAGGGAGGTCTTTTTGGCCTAGTGTTGGGTACCTTTGGGGAGATGGGGTTATTGTTCTCAGAGTGATTAGAGTTAGTTTCCCTTCCATTATTGTTGCTCATATTTTGAATAGCTTGGAGGAGTTGGGTGGTTTTTTCATTCCTCTCATTTTGGTCCATGAGGGCTTGAGTGGTTTGTTCCATGAAGGTTCTCATTTCATTGCTCATTTGTTCACTCATGGTGTTGCTTGTTGTAAGCTTCCTTCTTTCCCTTTCTAAAGCTCTTTGAGCCCTTTGGCTATTTTGCATCAACTACCTTTCACAGAATGGCAAGAAAGATGCTCTGATACCACTTGTGATGTCCCCCACCTTGATTTTCCCTAGAATTCGCCTATTGATCACAAATTGCAGCAAATTAGGGTTAGGGTTTCACCTTATTAAATAAATACCTTTTTAATGAAGTAATCTTGGATTGGGATCTTGCATTCACCACATGAACACTATATGCAAATAGGTATATATACTTGTTAGGGTTAGACAATTGCATTACATCCATAGATTATTAACAACACAAACATATTAAAATTGTGGGAGAAGGGACATGATGGGTCTGCCCGAAGCCATATGCCAAGCCTAAGAGGATGTACACCACAGCCCTCCCCCTTGGCGACTTGTATCTGCTTTCCCCATCAAGGCCACGATTCCCAAAAGACACTTTCCATCATGGGGAGTTGGGTGGGGGTCGTAAGTGGGCTCTATCAGCTCTTTACCTAACTACCACTCCACCCCAGGCCCATCCTACCAGATGGGTTTCAGACAGTCAAGCACATCAGCTACTCTATCACAAGAAATCATTTATTAAACAATCTTATTATTAAATAAGCACTATGCATACATATGTAAATACTGATTGCAAAAAAGATACACCTGAATATAGAATATCTATGGTAAATAGCGATCTGTTATGATGAACTGTGCTGATTCCTCTTATGTTCAAGTCTGTATGTGTGCTTCTCCTTCAATCGATCTGCTGTGCCTTTGTGTATCCTATATACTGAAGTGTGTCTTGCTAAGATTCAATGATCTCCTTGCATTCAAATGATCTGCTCTTATACTTCCCACCGCGAATGGACATGCCCCTTCATATCATGTATCCCATTAAAAGACATGTCTTTTACCTTGACTAATCGCAGCCTTAGGATAATTAATTGCATTAATATTATCCTTGCTTGATCGCGGTGTCTTTATTAATTCGTTGTGTTGACGTGTGTTTTATGACAATGCCAGCATAGAATAAAATGTCCAATGGTCACTCTATTCTCTCTTGATCAAAGTGTTCTGCATGCTAAGATTGCGTGAAAGTTTATGCATTCGACTCCAAGGTTCCTTTTATTGCGAATAGACTCAGTTGGTTGATGTGAATATGCTGGGTATTCCAAGGGGACTTACGTAATTGTTCGATTTCTTTACTCAAGTAAATGAAAGGTTTTGGCTATGATGCTCTGGTATTTGAACGGACCAGGAAATACTGAATTTAAAGGAGGTAGGGATAGAAATTCTACAATCTATCTCTAAGGGTGGAATGCAAGGGCTAGCTTTAACAATCTTCAAACCAAACTTTGTTTCGTCTCCCCTTCGGACAACTCTGACAAAGCAGGTGCAATCTTCAAAGGATGGATAGGATGTTCAAATTGAGATTCAACATACGCACCCCTTCACAACGAAGCAAGTGGGCATACAAATCACAACCGAAGTTAGGTGCTGAGATTCCAATTGACCATGCAGGGGCGGACTTACCGTCAGCAAGCCCGCTAGTGGTATGGATATAGGAAGATATGCTCAAACCAATGTTACATTCCACAATTAACACTACTTGCATGAAAACAAAATCTACTTTACTCTACTCTATTCGAATTGGAAAGGTGAAAAGATCTCGTCAACTGCCCACAATGCAAGATGAAGTCACCAATCAATGAAATCCTTATATTATGAGAGTCTTCCACAACAATCTTTTATAAAAACGTTCAAAGGGAAAGTCTTTCTTTCCTTTTCAACTAAGCTAACTCCTAGCTCTACTTTAACTTCTATCTAGCTCAACTCTATCTCTGATTTCTGTGTAACTCTGATATCTTCTAACTCTTTTACAAATGGGGGGATACCCCTTTTATATCTAGCCCAGTCCAGTGGACGACTTAGATCGAAATACAATGGAAGGCTTAGATTGAGCCACCTAAGCCTTGATTAGGGTTTTAGCCCTAAAAACCGCCACTGAGAGGAGTGGGGCAATGAATGCGCCCTCCACTCCTCATCAATGAACCACAATCCGCCATCAATGCACGTCTTCTCCCTCCAGAAGGTCATCGTCCAGAAGGGCGTTTCCTTTCTCTTTCTCGCTGGCTGCAAATCTAATGAACCTGGCCAATACTGCCTCAACTTCCTGATCCGAAATGGGAGGAATGTGATCCAACTGGAATTCTAAAACTGTAACTGTTTGCCCATGCCGGGCACAAGATTTCTTCTAGGCAACAAGGGCATCCTGGGTGTTCTGTATGATACTGGAGAATGTAGCAGTGTTCTCGAAATCATCCTGTGTGAAGGTCTTCACCTCAGAAAAGAATGGCGTTAATCTGTTCTTCAATCCATCTGCAGTTACCTCTTCAGAAGTCAACCTCCTAGAAAAGATTGCCTCCAATGTGTTGAGAATTCCATCTAAGATGTTCGTCATGGCTTTTCTGACCCTGACAGAATCTGTCTGTGATGCATCATAGAATCCTTGGCCTATGACTACTGAAGAGTACCATCCGGCGAAGTCGTATCTATCCCCCTGTTGAATATCACCTCCCTCAACCAAGGTCTGCTGAAGTATGCTCATCAAAGCCCCCAAACGGAGAACAACTCTCGTCTGATAGATACGCGCCTCAACCCAAGCATGGTTAACTTCATCCATCCTTGCCATAATATTGGAGGCTTGCTCGCAAGCATGTGCAAGATCCTCCATAAACTTTCTCGTTTTGACACGGACGCCGACAACCCATTTGTCTGCCTGTTGTGCCATTCTCTTCAAATCCTCTAATCCACTGATTGACTCCCTGGAAAATTCAGCTGGCAACTCAATTGCCGGATTCTCTTGCCCACAAGGACGGGACAAGTGTTGTACGTATCCAATCAGTGTCTTGTGCTCTACCTTCAATTTCTTGTATTTGCCTTCAACATAGGACAATCTACCCTTGAGTGCTCGATAGGAATTATCGCACTCCTCTACTACTTTGCTCCAGTAGGGCGGCCAAGTTCCATAGTTGTAATCACATAGTTTTCTGGAACGGCCTCATCCCGATCACACTCTACCCGAGGCACTGCCATATGTAAAGTTTGAGACCCATCCTCGTCCGTGGATATTTTGGAGAACTTCCTAGCCTTTTTCTTTGTTGGAGGTGCGCTGATCCTCTGTAACAATTCCTCCATCTCAGCTGCGGGATCGGTCTCATCTACATGATCACGCCTCATCCTATCCCTCAGCCATTCTGGCACCTTCTGCCGCATGTCTGATATAACAAAAGGCTGCTCTACCTCGGCCTCTACCTCGTGAACTTCATTTCTGCCTTCGCTTCGACGAGGCTCATCATTATCAATAGGCTCAGTGTCCCCTGAGCTCTAGGCATCCTGATCGGAAGTAGCATCATCCTCGAGAGCTGCCTCAATCTCCTGCTGAAACTGAGTATCCGTGGCTGTCCCCTCATCTGTCTCTTGTTGATTATCTTCTCGGGGCATGTTGATGCTCTGGCCCACTGATTCTCTACGAGGTGGCTGACTTGCCACTCGCACTATCTGCTCTACATCCAATCTCTCCCTCTGATCAGCAAATAGGGATACTTCTTGCATACTCGGAGAATGTGTCCGAGATGGTGTATGTAAGGACTCCTCAACTACCAAAGGCTCAAGTTGAACTGGCTCTTTTCCTCTTGGCTCTGGAGTTTGATTCACCTGCCTTCTCTGTCTAACTGCTGGCGATCTGTGATCTCCCATCAAACTATAGGTAAGGGGAATTGATCGTCCCTTAAGTCAGCTGACATGCCTCTCTACCCAACTCCGTGTGAATGTTAAGACTAGGATACAGAGTGTATCCAAGTCGGTGATCTCTGGCTCCGACCAATCTGGGAGTGGTAGAGGCGTATCCCTCACTGTTTCGTAGTCAGCCTGTACTACGTTTATGTCTTCTTCAATTTGATCTGGCACCGGGACAATCTCGCACTCTCTGATCATCACCAACGGTATCCGAGAGAACATTCTTTTCCTGATCTCGATCTCATCCACTGCACTGGCCCAAAAGTCTTCGATCTATGCTTTGTGCCTGAACTCTTCTGACAATATCCATCTGATGTTCCTGTGGGGATCGTAGTGGTGCCTACTGGTATGGTAGGAAAGATGGAAGAATTGGAGCTCATTTTCTGCCTCCCTAGCTGCTTGCAGCGATGGACAGATTTCATTTGAATTCCCCATGGCAATTGGGAATCCGAGTCCACCTTTCTTCTTCTTCTTTTGGATCTTATCGTAGGCAATAAGTTGCCTAGATACTTCCAGCATCACTATCCTATTGGTGGGATACCGGGGCAATCTATAAGGATAGGAAGAGAATCCTTGTAGCCTTATGTAGGTGAACTTTGGAAATTGGATAAACCGGCACCCAAATTTCTCAATCATCTCTTGTGCTTCCTTGGATATTCTGTGGTGGGTTCTTTGCTGCAAGGTCCTCGTAATATGCATAGTGAAGGCGTTATTGACCCTTTTGTAGTTAGTTGTGCTTGTCAAATGCAATTGTGGACAAGCCTCATGTATTTTAAATTGATGGGAACCACATCCAATTGGTTCCTTGTAAGAGACCCCCCTATACTTTGTCATGCGAGCCAGCATATAGACAATATAAGAGCCCATATAAAATGTTTTTGTTCTTCTTATGCCACGAAGCTGCTCGTGAATGCTATCACTGATCAACAGTGCCCAATCCATGTGATCCTTGCCCTCTAGTACCAAGTTGATATAGTAGAACATCCAAGGTTCAAAGATGAATGCTTGGGGACATCCTCCAACTCTGCTCAACATCATAATCAGATCACCAAACTCTTGTCTCAAGTCCTCCGAGATTATCTATTTGGGTAGTTTTGTACGAGTTGGTTTGGGCTTGATCATCCACCTGGCGTTTATCAAATCAACACATCGGTCCATTGTGGATGAATACATTCTTTCAGCCCTTTCTTTCGTCTTATAGATCATCTTCTCATGCACTGGAATCCCGAATGCCTCCCCGATCGCTTTAGGTGTCAGGTTGGCCAAAATCTTGCCATTTGGCGAAGTGATCGTTCTCTGCTCTGTGTTGTAATGGTGGGCGCATTCCATGATGAGTTCTGGACACCGGATAGATGGCGGAAAACTGGCAGCTGCATACAATCCGCTCCTAACAATATTGTGTGAAGTCACTGATGGGAGATGGCCTCTAGTCCCCATTATCCTTCTTTTGAATGCCTCCAGGTTGAACGAGCCTAAATTTGTGTCAGCCAGCTTGCCCAATTTTGATGAAAATTTTGACTCTAGCAGGAAGGACTTGCTTAATTTCTTGATCACTGCTTGTCTGGATTCGGTGTGGTTGTTCCTGCCTGCAGCTCTTCTGCTTGATTCAGCCATTCTGCAAAAAGGCAAGATAGTTTGAAAACAAGATTTTAAAATAATAAAATAATCACCGTTGAGGGTGTCAGCAGATTTTTAAATAAAAAGGCTGCAACACTTTTGCCATTTTCAGCTGCAAACCTCAACTGTCTTGTTCGTTTCAATGTTTTCACTTCAACTGCGAAATTTCTGTACTTGCAGCAGTTATGAAATTTCTTTTCAAATTCGTACTTCTCTTCTAAAATGTACTTTCAGCAACTTGCTTGCTTCTCCTAAATGCGTTTTTCAGCAAGCTTGTGAACTTGAACTGCAGCACTTAACAAATGTCAGACTTGGCTTTGTGTTTTAGTAGGCAAATAAAACCTCCTCACAAAGTCGTGCTTTTCAACAACTGCAGTCTTAGCACCTCAAATCGTACTTCCTCAGCAACTTCAAGACCTCTCAACTTCAGATTTCTTAGCAACTTGGGGTCTTTTCTCACAAATTCGAACTCTTGGTAACTGTAGCTTCAACAAGTCAAAACGCCTTTCACTTTCAGCCACTGGAAACTAAGAAGTTCACACCTCTCAGCAACTTGAGACTTCTCAGCAAAAACGTACTTCAGTAGCTTCACACTTCACAAATTCGAACTTTTCCAGCAGCTTGAGAATATTTTATTTCTCTGCAAACTCGTACTTCAGCTTCAACAAATGCTCTGCATTCAACAACTTGTGAGGAGAATGAAGAGAACTCAAAATATTATAGCCAGGTTGAATTCCAGTAGAGGCTATACTTAGCATTTTTTTGAATTCCACTTTCCCTCTCTTTTCCAGTAGTAACACTTGTCATTCGAAGCATCAGAATCTCAAGCTTCTAGAAGTATGAATTTCGTCATTTCTGCACAGGCCTGCTTCATCACATTTGATCTTTTAAAACATTAAATCACCCACTCTGTTGGGCAATTTCGAATTCATTTGGCTAAGTCATTTAATCTCATCTTTGCCTTGGCGAAATCATTCAGTTCAATCTTCCAGCGAAAAAACTTCGTGAAGTCATATTTCCCTTATTTGCCTTAGAGAAATTCTTGAATTTACCTTAGGAAATTTATCAAAATAGGAGTCAGGCAAAATTTCCTGTCGAAATGATATGAGCGAGGTGCGGAGCAAGTTTGAATCATTTCTGAATTGCAAACTTTCAATACCCAGAAGAAAAATCTTTTCAGAATCCATCATTTTCATGTGTATCCGGATGAAGGGGTACTTTTAATTTTTATTATTTAAAAATAATAAAATGGCTAAGGTTTATTTTTCTCCACCCTGGACGTCATCCACACTTGCAATCTCCAGCTTCTCTGCCTCGGCAAATTTTCTTGATTTCTTCTTGAAGAATTTTCTCTCTGAAGAATTTTCTCTTTGGAAATTCTAGCATCATCCTCTAGGCGTATTCCTTAGAAAATGCCTTAGGAAATTATTTCAAATTTATATTTTATCACCTTACCCTTGAAGGGCGCATTTTAACATGTGAGCTTCCATTCCATTCCTTGGGCAATTCCACGCCTAGACTTTCTTCATCACACTTAGCAATTTTCCATTTCCAAGTCTCAACTCACTTGGGCGCATTTCACATGGTGGGGAGGAAAATTACTCAACCCTTAGCCTTTTAAAAAAAATCACGCCACCCCTAGTATTACCTTTACCCTTGGCGCATTTAGCATGTCATGAGGGAAACTTGGAGCGCATTTCACCATGTATGAGGGAATTTACTCAAGTCAAGCGCATTTCCTCAACACCTTTCACGTTTTACCTTTTACCTTGCCACCTTGGGCGCATATGCTATGGGGAAGAGGAACTTGAGGGCGCAAATGAGGGGGAGTGAAGGAAATTCCACGCCCATGGTGACTCTTCACCTTCCTTAGGCGCATTTGAGCATGTAGACTTCATTCTTGGGCGTATTTGAGGGTGTTAGAAGGAATTTCGCCCATATCTAGTGGCTCTTCACCTTTCTTAAGCGCATTTGACATGGGGAGAGGGAAACTTCCTTGCCTTAGGCGCATTTAGCCTATGCAACCTCTAACTTTGGGCGCATTTCAACTATGCAAAGGAAAGCGCCATCATCCAGTGACCTTTCACCTCCCCTGGGCGCATTTAGCCCATGCAACTTCCATCTTTGGGCGCATTTGAGGGGTCCTCAAGGAATTTCAACATCTTAGAAGATTTTATCATGCCTTTGCTTCATGTGGGCGCATTTGACCCCTGCTCAAGGAAATCTTGGGCGTATTTAGCATGTGCCACTTCTATTTTATCTTTGAAGGCGCATTTTAGGGTGTGTGAAGGAAATTCCATACTTAGAACATTTTCTCCATGTCTCAGGCGTATTTGATATATCTTCATGCCATTCATCACTTGTAAGTTTTCAACGCCCTAGCCATGCCTTGGCTTTCTATTTTTAGCAAATTAGGGTTTCCTTGCATTTCATCCCGTTCTGAGCTGGAGCAGGTGTGGCTGTGCCTCCACTTGGCCTTGCTACCTTGTTTATATCCTCATCTAGCACAGTACATACTATTTTTAGCCGTTTGCTATTTTTAGCAAATCCTGAAATTGATCAATTTCTGTATCTCCGTTTGCTTTGAAATTCACTTCATCTGTTCATGATGTTGTAAGTGATCTGTTCACACCTGCCTTAGGCACAGACCTGCTATTTATAGCCATGAGATGACTTAACTAAAAATAGTAAGTATTCAAATCGTGCTCAAATTTTGCCAGTAGGTAGCTTGAAAGATGCTGATCCCAGTGGTGTGCTTCGCTTTGACATCTTTGTACTTTGTTCCATCTATTTTTAGACATAGCAGGGGAAACCCCAATCTGACTTGCATGCGCTCCCGACTGCTCCTGATCGCCTTGATTTCTACTGTTTGTCACTTTGCTTGCTGGAATGAAGTGGTGGGTAGCCGTTGGGCTGAAGCTGCTATTTATAGTAAGTGTCCGGAAAGTGGTCAATCGGATGTCGGATGAGTTTGCATGTCACAGTGCTCGTGGGATCTCAAAAAACCCAGAAAAACCCAGAAAACTGGTCAACGTTCTAGCACTGGCTAAAAATAGTAAGTCCCTTAAAACTGACTCATTCCGTTTGCATGTCATACCACTGCGAAGCTCTTGCAAAACCCATGTGGAATATCCGGACATGCATTGAAAATCACTGCATGCAAACCCTAAAAATAGCCTCTGAAGGCTGTACTCTAAAAGTCCTTGTCTCGGTTTGCATGTTAGACCGTCGCGAAGGTCTTGAAAAACCTAGATCCATTCTCCAGTCATGCATTGGAGAATCGTACGTTTAAATCCTAAAAATGGCCTCCAAAGGCTGAACTGCTAAAAATAGCCAGTCGTTTGAATCTGTTCAAATTTCACGTGTGGGTGCTCTGAAGCTGCCTGAATGTGCCGAAGTAATTAGAATCCCGAAATCCTGAGGAAAATACCTCAAATTAGGTACTTACTAAAAATAGTAAGTTGTCGGATTTCAGTAGGATTTCAGTGGGATCCTGCCTTGAGCTTCTTGATTGCATTGCTGCACTTAGATTTTACTTTGATAACTCAATTTGACCTCAAGCAAGCCTAAAAGATGGAAACCCTAATTTCGTGGACTTAGCAATCATTTCAATCTAGGTCAAATGACGGGACATCCCCGGAAGGACAAAAGATCAGAGACAAAGAGAACCAAAGCCAAAAGACCAGAATAGCGCAAAAATTAGGGGGTCCCCATCTTGGATGGGGTGATGTGTGAAAAGGTCAACACATTGCACGATGATTATTTAGCTTTTAATATCCATTCGATTGTCCTCATGTTTGATACAGGTTGACTTGTATCGGAGCGATTAGCTTCCTCACGACTCAGCGATCTTAGTTTATTTTTGTGGGGGCATGACACTCACATTTGATTTGACTCTGATGCAGAAGACACGCAAGTGTGAGTTGGATGGTTGGTATGAGGTGTTTCCTTCTATGGATGAAGGGGACAAATCTTATAGGTGTTCTGAGCCGCTCCTACAGGATATCCATGCTCTTGGGATACATGTTATAGGAGCAGATTTTGTGAAATTTGGCATTCCTAGTGTAGCTAGAATGGTGTTGCAAGAACCATCAGGGGACAGGAAAGACAAATTCCAAAATTGTCCATGGGATCTAGGTGGAGTACACCCATGGAGGGTTGCGATACTTGGAGTCGGTTATAGTGTATTGCTTCACCATCTTCAACTTGGTGAAAAATATATCAGAGTCGTGCAACGAAGGTTAGCAAGTGTTGAGTATGGCAGGCTTCCTGTTGGGTTGCGGGCTTTGGGATCTTCTTTGCTTGGTAGTTTGTTTTTTCTACAGATTGTTGTACCCAAACCAATTTTTTTGCTTTATTAAGGCATTTTGCTTAAAATGGTCTAAACCTTGTTAAAATGATGTCAAAACATAGTTTCTGGGCAAATCAAGTATGGACTTTGAGTTCAATTTGATGTCAGGAAGATATTGGCAAAATTTGAAAAAATTAAAAATTAGGGTTTCTGGACCCCAATTTTTAGGTCAAAAAATCCTAAAAATTGGAACTTGTCAGAATTGACTAAAAATTGTTTTGATTGGCTTATTTTGCTTCATGATCACAATGGTGAAGCCAATTTCAGTTAAAACTCAGTTTAAGCCTGGTGGGTAGTTTTCGTTTTTTCAAGTGAAAAGTTAGGATCTTCGACGTCAACAATGGCAGATGGCGAGGTGCTGGGTGTCGAAATCTAAGCTTGGAACGCTTCGGTGAAGTTTCTATGGCAAGATATGTCCGAATTGATGCTTTGTCTCGAAGGGGATTTTTGTTGAGGTGAAATTGATGGAAATTTTTCTAACTCTGGAGCAAAAGCGCACCTGTGAGCCAGGGGCGCCCTTGATTTTGGAGGCCTAGATCAACTGTTTGAGACTTGTCACTTCCAAGATGACTTCTCCGGAATCCTGTTAGCTTGGCGAAGAGCCAGCCAGCCAATCCGTCAGATGTGTCTAGCACTTGAAAATGGAGATTGAATGTGAAACGAAGGAGATGAAAAATGACACTGGAGTGAAAAGCGCGCCTCTTAGCTAGGGGCACCCATCTTTTTGAAGCACCAAATGAAGTTTTCTGATCAAATGATACCTAGGATGTTTGTCTCAAACTTGATCTGGCTTCGCAACGCATCCGTCAACGGGTGAATTAGAGTTGCTGAGCTGTCGGTATTTTAAGTCAAACATAGGGTTTCAATCATGGTCAGAAATGTCCAGAAATGACAAAAGTGCCCTTGGAGGCCAGGGGCGCCCAAGGTTTTGGAGCCTTTAACTTAGTTGTTTTGGTCATCTCAAGTATTCATCCTATCCGTGTTGGTTCTAGCTTTCCGTTGCATACCTCAGTCGGATCAGAGGACTTGTCAGCAACCTGCAGTCAGAGGTTAAGTGGTTTTTAGTTAGCCAGTTTAGAAAATAGCTGTCTGGGAGGAAAAGCGCCCTTGGAGGCCAGGGGCGCCCATGTTTTTAAGCTGTCAGACGATGTTTTTATGAGAAGTGCTCTCTTGGAGCTCTTGTTCAGAATTCAGCCAGCTCCGCAGTGAGCCTGTCAGCTAGTTCTGAGGGTTTGTCGGACACTGGGAAATGTGAAGTGAAGTTAGGTTAGAATTACTTTGAAAATGATGGAAAATGCATTGAAGTCAAGGTCAAAAGCGCCCTTGAAGGCCAGGCACGCCCTGCATTTTGAGGCCTCAGATGGATGAATTAGGGTTTTCCACCTCAAGGAGACTTTTGTCAGATTCGATTCTGCTCTTCAACGAAACTATCAGCCAGTCAATCCGACATGTCAGTCAATCAAAATCAGTTATCAAACGTGAGCTCCAGTGAGGTTTTCAAATCCAAATTTTCAAGAAATTGGCTAAGTCTGGAAAGAGGCACCTAAAGTCAAAGGTTGACTTTTTGAACTCAAGAGAAGTGGCGCCCTTTAAAGGTGGAGTTAGTTAACTGAAAATAGCTCTTCAATTAACTCTTTTCAAAGTCGACTTCTTTTGGGTCTATTTTAAGTTTGTAACTGGGCGATATATTTTTGCATGCGGTTGTTAACTGAAGTATTTGAGGTGGCGCCCTAATTAGGGCATATTTTTCATTTAGTTAACTATTTTAAGAGCCAATCACAAGCTAGGCATGTGTTTTGAAGGCCCAATTAGAGCCAAGCGCCATTTCCAAGACTTTGCATGCATTTAAGATGCCTTGATGATAAATTCTTATTTATTGAGCATATGGCGTCCATTATTTTTCATTGTGAGAGTGATTAAACACGCCTTTCTTGAGCATAAAATAATCTGAAGGTGCTACAGGTGTCAGAATTCAACGTTCTTCGTAGCTACAAAGGAAAGATATTTCAGACTTCATTTTCCGTTTGCATGCAGGTTTCATTGAATCTATTTCAAGCATAGGCGAATTTCTATAGAAGCAGAGACAAAAACAAACAAAAACTTCTATCTTTTGTCTTAATTTCTTCTATTCTCATCTTAGGTATTCTTCACATGTCAAAGAAAATGACAGAACTTTCAGAAATAGAGCATCTGGGTTCGTGTATTTCAGCATCAACGACAATACCCATGTCTTAGAATATTTCGTGAAAATTGCCCCGCTGCCTCTATTCTAGAGCACTGTGCTTTTTTCTGGAATTCTCTTTGCATGTGGGCCTAAACCACGTTTTTTTCCAAAATCCATCGATTTGGGTTGTCTTAGAATTCAATTCTGCACAAAACCCATGTTCCAAATTTTCTTGGAAAAAATTGCCCCCAGTGCACTTACAGCCCCTTCAAATCTCGACTGAAAACCTTTAGCATGTGGGCCTAAAACTCATTTTTTCGAAATTCTGTCGATTTAAGTCATCTTAGAATTCGATTCTGCACAAAACCCATATCTCAAATTTTTTCCGAAAAAATTCACCTCAACTTGCTATTTTTAGCCTTTTCTGGAAGTTGTTCGAACATACCCAACTTTACAGTTAATAATCTAGTTTTTCAGAATGCAGTTCAACCCCATAGATTACAAGGCCAAACAGGTCTTTGTTCATGATTTTCTGAAAACTACCGATACAAACTTGGGTCATGTTTATCCCGTCGTCAATTTGAACACATTGGAGGGTATCAACAGCACCACAATTAGAAACCTTGAGCGTTCCGGTTTGCTTGCAGCGACATCCATTCCCATCACGGTCTTCGATCTTGAGTTTGTAATCGCTTGCATTAAGCATTATGACTTGTCTACCAGACAAATCAGGTCAACCGATGGGAGGGTCGTTTGTAGCCTCAAACCGAGGGATGTGGAGAAGTGTTTTTCTATCCCTCCGTGCTCAGATAATTTTGTTGTATCCATTCCAGATTGCGAGAAGATTTGGGAGGAGGATAAAGATAGATCATAGAAGAAAGTTGCTCAGTGATGGTTGAAGATTCAAAAAACTAACATGTTGAAAAAGGTTGGGCGTGGTGAGTTCAAGGATGAGATTGTCGTCTTAATAACTTTGCTTAACCGGGTATTAGGTCAGGAAAAAGCACATATTTTCCGACGATGGATGTTCTACCTCATCTCTCGGGTTATCGACGAGAAAGAAACTTTTGACTGGGCGATGTTTATCAGTGAGTGTCTTCACCAATAGATTACAGAGTTCCTTAAAATGCACAAATTTCATATGGTGACTTTTTTGGTTTACTTGGTTGCATTTCAAGGCAACTTTAGACCATTGAAGACCAATGGAGTTCTTGGTGTTCAGCGAGTTCATGAATTCTACTCTCAGTTGGAGTTTTCGAAAGCTGAACAAGACTTTAAGGCGGTGAATGACCATTTTCTAATGAAGACAGTCAGGAATCTAGATAACGAGATGCATGTTAGAATTTCTCCAGAGGCGAAATCAGCGATGAAGAGTTGGGCGGATTGGTTCATCCAATTACCTACTTTCACATATATCCGAGCGTACGGTTACACTGGAGAGCCTCTGATGTTACCAAGGTACCTGTCAGACATAGTCCTTTTCATGGAGTTCATGAGACAAGCACACGAGGTTCACACTTTTCTTCGCAATTGGCCTAAGTCAGCTTTCACCTTTATGTTCGGATTGGGTATTTACAAGTGTAAGACAACTGCTGATTGCAAGTTAATGACGAACGAGCTTGAGAAACTTTGGCTCCAGTGTTTTCCTCAGAGGCGTACTTATGACCCTTTGGGTTATTATTCAGCACGGTTAGAGCGGAGCAATTCACATAGGGCAGCGCTTGAGGACTTCTGGGTTAACTGCAAGGATGAGTTCGAGGTACGCCGATGTCATTACTGCAGGCTTACTCTCCCACAGATTGCTGATTTCCTGTTAGTACTCTGGAGGGTTTGTTCGATGATGACGGAGAGGTGATTCTCAATTTATTCATTAGAGACCAAGTCGCTCGCTAGCCGCTTCAGCAACCTGATTGGCACATCAAGGAGAATACTTCGATCAAGGACTTGTCTAAATTAGTTATTAAGATGAGCATGTACTTCTTGGAGAGCAAGCGGAATGAAGGGTAGTTCCAGCCACAGAGCCGCCGACAGAAATTTCTTCACTACCTTCTACTTCTAGGGCGAAGCCTCGAGTTAAAACTATCTTGAAGCCGTCTGAAGGAGTCAAAGTTGATGGAAATTTGAAGGGGAAAAGCATCACAAAGTGGAAGCAGGTTGAGAAAACAATTGAAGTCCCAGTGGAACCAGTGGTACAGGTTGAGGCCGATTCATCTCCAAGTCCACCGTTTTCTCCACGATCGTCTCCTATCGACATAGATTCAGAGCCTAAGTCTCCAGTTCATGAGACTTTCATGTCAATTGATCCGTTAGTGGTTGATACATCAGGAGCAGCTTCTCCTCGAGAAGGTGGCGTTGATCATTCGACTTGGCTCGAGAGGTCGTTGGGAAGAGAAAGGCATAGGCCTTCTTATCAACTTGATTTGTCTGAGTTTGGCGATCCTTATCAGGATAGGTCAAGCAAGAGAGTCAAGAAATAGGTGAACATTGAGAAGACTCCTGAAGCAGAGATCATCATTGAAGTTGCTACACCTCCAGAAGGCAAGAACCTAGATGAAGTTGATGTTGGTGACTTTACCTTCGTCAAAGCGAATCTAGGCAGGAGTACTTGACACATGGACGTGAGCCTATTCAAGGTCGTCGCGAGTAATTTGGAGGAGCGTGTCATGAAGGACGGAGAAGATAAGGCAACCCTCAAGGCTGAGATCAAGCATCTTCGACAGTATATCTCGGGTCTACTTCATGGAAGCTCAGGACAAGCACCTTTACTCCCACAACTTTGAGAGACAGCCATAGATCATCAGAGACTTGGCCGTTTGGTCAATCGAGGAAAACTTTTGGACACCTGGATTGAGGACTCCATTGTTGCTAGTCGACACCTTCTCACAGAGTTCTATCAGTTGAGGGCTGATGCACATAGTCTTCGTCAGAGGATTCAGGAGCTTGAGATTTTCATAGCAGAGCATAGGCCGAAGGACCTGATTCTCATCTCTCAGCTAGAAGTTTCTTATGACGCCATTGAAGTAGAAGAAGATAAAAAGAAGGTTTTCACTTGGAGATAATTGCATCTTTGCAAAGTGGAAACGTATGACATAATCTCTGCTAAGATGGCCATGCTTCAGGAGAAGGTTGTTTCAGCTCTTTGACTTATCAACGAGTTCATCACTCAGATCTCGTGTCATTATCGGCGTGAGGATGGTACATGCATAGAGTTAGAGGCAATTCAAGTTGAGTTCGAGGACCTGGTTCGTGATAACCTAGGTAGAGATCCTGAGGCGTCCAAGTTGGAGGAGTTGTCAGTGATGACTGCTAGTTTCAAGAAGGTGACTATAGAGGTCAGAGACAGTCAGAAGGCGATCCAGGACGGAGACAAGGAGTTGGACAGGTAGTTCATCATCATGGACAGCTTCAGAGTGCCAGATGATGATATAATCGACAGATTCTTGGACGAGATGATAAACAAAGAGGGTTCGTAATAGTTCACTTAAAATAATATTTTCATCAAATATCAAACTTGCCAAAATAATCACCTCAAATGCTGGAGACCAACTGAATACACTATCCTGCCCGAAATAGCCATAATACCAAGTTGCTGAAACACTGCCAAAATTAGCACCAAAGGTGTTGGAGACCAAACTGCTCAAATTGACTTGCCAGATATAGCCACTAAATTGAACTGTAGAAAACTTGCTAAAAACAACACTGCTAAAAATAGAACTTACTAAAAATAGCATATTGCTAAAAATAGTAAGTTGTTCCAAACTCATTTTAACCACAATCCGAGCAGTCGTCGTACTTACTAAAAATAGTAAGTCCGGAAAAGTTATCTGATTCAGTTGCATATCACACCATCGCGAAGCTCTCTGAAAACCCTAAAGGAATCCAGAATCTGAACTGTAAAACTCCAACATGCAGTCGTCGTAACTTACTAAAAATAGTAAGTCCGGAAAAGTTCTCTGATTCAATTGCATATCATACCACTGCGAAGCTCTCTGAAAACCCAGAAAGAATCTCGCAACCAAACTGCAAAACTCCAACATGCAAACCCCTGAATCCTCAAAAGAAACCTCTAAGCAGCTGGAAACCCAAATTCTGCCACTGACTAACCTCCGGGCGTTCGGGGATAAGCTATCATTCACTAGAGAGTCCAGTGCTAAAAATGGGGACATTACACTGCCCCTATAGTCCTCCTTGCAAATATGACATAGTCATACTCTACTCTCCCCTGAATTTTTTTTCTTTAGTGTCTATGGCTGTTGCAAATTGTAAAAGAGGTTTTTTGGGGTTTAAGTGGGCCCTTTGCATACTTTGTCAAGAGGTGAGAAGGGCATTGAATAGGATTTTCTGAACTTTGTGTCCCTGAAACAAACCTCATTCCATGAAGAATTTCCATGGTATGTTTGTTCAATTTCAATTTCTTAATCCTCACTACCTGCATTGCTGCCAATGCTCATTGTTTTTGAATTTTTTTAGTTGCAATGTAAGTGACAGCTGCAAGTGCAAACATAAAACACAAACACACAAAAAAACCCTCCCAAGTATTTGAAATTTTAACAAAAAATAAAAAAATGCAAAAGAATTTGTAAAAGTGACCAATAAAGAATGAACTTATCTCAAATGTTGGAGACTTGACCTTCTTTTTCTCTTTGCTCACTTCTCTTTCCTTCTCTCACTTGGTTTCTCATAGCCGTGCTCTTCTTCTTTCAGTCTTCACAATTTCACAAATGAATCAAATGAGTTGTGTTTTTTCGTTTTGAATGGTATTACATAACATTTTATTTGTGACTTGGAGATTAGCTCAGGTTGTGACACAGTTTTCCGAAACACAATGCTAGCCAATATCAAATGTGGGTGATTATTGATAAACGACGCCACCTTAAGAATAGAGGGTTGCTTGCATAAAAACCCTCAACCCTTTGGAATTTACCCGCAGACTACCTATTTATGCTTCCTGTGTCATCTGGGAACCTCTATTCAAGCACAACAATGAATACCAAGGGTCACGGTTTTAGATATACAATTGCAGCTATTCCCAGAACTGCAATACTTGACGTGAGTATTTGAATTCACCCAATTACTTCCAAAGGAATTGGGGGAAACTTTAAATCAGTCCATGATCTATCTTAGACTCAAATGCAAATCCTTTGACCTTCAAATGTTCACAATATAATCTTTCAAAAGCTTTAAATGTTATCTGTGGTTGCTTCTTAAAATGGGACGACACAAATAATTATTGGTGTGGCCCTATAGATGTTGGGGGTTGATTATTGGTTTCCCTTAATGAGCGCATCAATTTAATTTTGTGTTCTTTTTTAAAAAAAAAAGCAACTCAAAACCTGTTGGGCTATAGGGGATGGCTATCTATCCTTGGTACGGTCGGGAGACGTCCAGGCGTCCGCTAGCCGTACCAGGGACAGCTAGCCGTCCCTTATTGTTTCCAACATTTTTACAAACATCATAACAAATGGCGACTCGGCTGGAAAAATGGTTTACCCATTTTCAAGGCAGTGAAGAATTCAGTCACCCAAAAACTATTTGGCTCATGAATCATGCTAACTTGAATAAGATCATATATATATAGAAATAAGGTTGAGCTGGAATCTCAAATGTATGTGCTCATGAACTATTCCGAATCTGAGTGTGTGTGTATATGGTGCATCCTTCTTCATAGACACTTTCTCCACTCCTGAACAACTACACCTAAGATTCAAGCTTTTTCAAAAATTTGTTGCAGATCAGGGACGACGCAGGGATGTTTTTGAGGCGCCCCTGCGTCTCTGGGATGTTTCCAGCCAGGGATGCCCCTAATTTTGTCGAGAACGTGTCCCCGAGTAACATAGTCTTGAAGCCATAGCTGTTTTGATCAAATATGCAAACTGACAACTTTTGTTCTAGGATTTGACAAGTTTGGAAATCACTGTCAAACACTTAGATGGCCATATATGCAAAACCCTAGTTTGAAACTTGATGGTAAATTGACAACAAATATATGGAAATTGTCAGAAAGATCTGTAATATGTCAGCAACACCCGACTGATTTTCCTCTTTCTAACCATTAATAACTATCCTGAAACCCTAGGGTTTCACCTACAAATCTGCATCGAATTCCTTCAAATCCGAGATGATTGGAATGTGGCCTTCAAATCACTAAAACCTTAGCTGAAAAACTTTACAAAACCCTGATGAATCTGAAACTCTTTTTGAAACCCTAGGGTTTGTGCACCATGACCTAAAATTGACAAAAAGCATCCTTAAAACCTTGAATACACCTTGGAAAAATGTTATAACTTCTGAAAATGGATGTGGTGGTCTACGAGAAGTTGCAGATTTGAGGAAAGCTTGCTAAAGTTTTGTGGCAAATTGAGGTGCTCCCCCTTCAAAGGATAAACCTTGCATAGTGCAAACCCTAGCGCCTAAACTATGCTTTCCAATGCTGCTCCTCACATGGAATGTTAGATAATGAACAACACAAGTGATATTTATAAAGAAGGGCACACTTTCTAGGTTTTATTCCAAGGTTACCGGATACGCCAGCCTCCCTGCCTTGGTACACGTATCACCATATCTGATTCAGATACGGGTACGGTACGACATGGGCGCGGCATGGATACAGTATCTGCTAGTGCCTAAAAAAAATTCTAATTTTGGCCGTGCCTGGTTCGCCGGGATTCGGACGCCCAAATAAAACAACCGAATTTGAAGTTGAACTACTGAAACATTCTAAATTTGTAGCAAAAAAACTGGAGTTTTTTAATTTAAAAATCTATAAGAACCCTAGCCGCGATGATTCCTGTACAATGGTTGCAGTTTCTGTGGATTTTTTTTCACGAAAAAAATAGAAACGACTTCATTAGGCCCAAATTTTGTGTATTTTTTTGGCGAAAAATACAGCAACAACTTCATCACGCCTAGAATCTGTGGATATTTTTGGCGAAAGAAAAAGGCCCGACTTCGTCACACCCAGGTATGGATGCCACTTCGTTCTGGCTATCTGCGACTCTATTATTTTTTTTTAGTTCTTTCAATTTATGTTGTCTGTGAAAATTCCTAAATCCCCATCGCTTTGCCCTATTTGCGTTGCGTCCTGCTTGCATTTATTCTGTCTCTTACTCTGCAAAAAACGAAATTAAAACCATTCACTCTTTAAAATATTTACCTCCTATTCTCTTAATTTTTTTTTTTAATCCTTGCTTTTATTTATAAAACCATTCGCTTAAAAAAAATTGTTTTAAATAGGTAGCTGCGGGATTATAAATTATTTATTTATGAAGTTTGCAGGAGGTGTCGAGGGTAATACATTTTTATGTATTTTTAATTTAATTTTATATTTATTTAGTGTGCTACTTTACTAAGTTTGTTAAATTTGTTTTAAATATTTGATAAGGATTGGTAGGTTTGAAAGCAAATTTTATTTCTTTAGGTTTAAAATTACATTAAAAATAAATTAATAATTTATTATTTTATGAATCTATTTATAATAAATCAGTAATTTGTGTCTTATAAATTCAATTTATAATTATTTAAATATTTTATAATTTTGTTAGAGTTTTGATTTTTTTTTAAAATTTTATGTTTAAAATTAGGTTAAAAATAAATTAGTAGCTTTGTTTATAACTCCATTTATAATAAAGTAATAATTTGTGTTTGATAAATTCAACTTATAATTATTTATTTTATAATTTTATATGAATTTTAATTATTGCAGGATATTAATCATGGCATCATCATCCGACATCAGAGCATCGGGCAACAACGATAAATGGATCAAACCTGACCCAAATTCTCCATTGTGGAAATATGTCACCATTCTTGACAAAATTCCTGGTGGTGGAGGATATAAATGGAAATGTCATGAGTGTTTGCAAGATTACAGAGGTTCCTATACTAGGGTTCGTGCACACTTATATCAAATAACAGGGAAGGGCTGTGTTGTATGTCTTGGTCCAGATGTTGATGGTCGTCCAGGAAAGGGGTTGTCAGATGAGAAAATTGCAAAATATCAAAAAGAACAAGCTGAAGCTGATAACCGTGCTCAAGCATCAAAACAAAGGTCAACCCTGAGTTTAAATAGACCCCCTTTGCATCCAGAATCAGCTTCAGGAACAAGTCACAAGAGGAGCAATTTAGGACCTCTTGAAAAAGCATTTAACTTGTAGAGTCGAGAGGATACAGATCAAAATATTGCTTGTTTCTTGTATGCAAATGGGATTTCATTTAATGTGGTTCGCTCTCCATATTGGCAACAGATGGTTAGGTCAATTAATGAGGCGTCAAAAGAATACAAAAGCCCAGGGTACGAGAAAGTTTGTACAACCCTCTTGGCTAAAGAAAAAGACATTATTGACAGACAATTGCAAGTGATTCGAGATTCATGGAAAATATCAGGAGTTTCTATCATTTCTGATGGATGGAAGGATGCTAGAAATAGGCCACTAATTAATGTAATTGCAATGAGCCCAAAGGGGCCAATGTTTTTGAAAGCAGTGGAATGCAAAGCTGAAGAAAAGGATACGCAATTTATTGCCAATATTCTAATTGAAGCAATTGAGTCAGTGGGACCAAAAAATGTTGTTCAAGTGATCATAGATAATGCAAAAGTGTGCAGAGCAGCAAGGTTGATTGTGGAAGCAAGATATTCAAACATTTGGTGGACCCCTTGTGCAGTTCATTCTTTGAACTTAATGCTACAAAAAATTGGCAAAATTCAATGGATAGAAAATATTTATGAAGAAGCCAAAGAAATCCAGATGTTTATTTGTAATCATCACATGTCACAAGCCATTTATAGACAATTCGCTGAGTTGGAGTTGCTAAAGGTAAGTTTTCTTTTGTATTAGAAAATTAGAATTATTCAAATATATCATTTTTATGAAGTGTTACTTTTAGTTTTTTTAAATATATGTAATATTTATTATGTTTTTAAAAATTATTATTTTTTAATTGAAGGTTGTTGAGACGCGCTTTGCCACACACTACATTGTTCTTAAAAGACTTGTGGATGTAAAACAAGCTTTGAAAAGTATGGTGATTAGTGACATTTGGGTAGTTTGGAGGCCGTCTCAAATAGATAGAGCAAACAAAATCAGAACACTAATTCTAGATGATGATTGGTGGGGTCAAATAGAGTACTTGCTCTCTTTCACTGAACCAATATACACCTTCATTCGCCATTGTGACACTGATAAGCCAATATTGGGTGACATATATGATTGCATAGATACAATGGTGGAGCAGATTAGAGACATTATTGTAGCAAAAGAACAGGACCCCTTTGAATTTTTTTATAAGCAGATATATGAGATAATAAAAAAGAGATGGGACAAAATGACAACTCCTTTACAACTCTTGGCATATGCTTTGAACCCAAAATACTATCATGCTGATATGTTGGCGTTACCAAATAGGACAGCACCAAATAGGGATGTTGAGATAGTTGATGGGTATAAAAAAGATTTCAAAAAAATGTTCACAGATCCTAGAGTTGCTGCAGAGATTCGAGAAGAGTTTGGAACTTTTGCATCCTCAGATGGAACTTATGCAGATGTTGATGCAATGGCAGATAAAAAAGAAATGGACCCTGTGAAGTGGTGGAACTTTTATGGTGCCACGACTAAACATTTGCAAAAATTGGCTATCAAACTTCTATTGCAGGTTTGGGACTTTTGCATGTTTATATTTTTGTTTTTATTTGATTGTTTGTATCTTTGTTACTTATAATATCATTTATTTTCAGGTTTCAAGTTCTTCTGCATCTGAGAGGAATTGGAGCACATATGGCTTCATCCATTCTGTAAAATGAAATAGGTTGGTGGCTAGTAAAGCAAAAGACCTTGTATATGTTCATTCCAATCTTCGTCTCTTGTCGCATTCCTCTACAGATTACATGAAGGGACCCAATAGACTTTGGGAC
The DNA here is from genome assembly GCA_007115665.2 of Sequoiadendron giganteum. Taxonomy (NCBI): domain Eukaryota; kingdom Viridiplantae; phylum Streptophyta; class Pinopsida; order Cupressales; family Cupressaceae; genus Sequoiadendron; species Sequoiadendron giganteum. The sequence continues at coordinate 418,574,648 of CM021103.1, read as the reverse complement.
ATAGAGCCTGAGATGAGTGACATTGATGTATCCATAAATGCATTGTCACATCTCAATCCCATTGTTGAAAATTCAGAGATAGTAGGAGGATCTTCATTTGGTTTTGAGAGTCTAGTTGGTGGTCGTACTCAATCTAACTCGGATGATGTAGATCTCCAATTCCAGGAGAATAGTGATGACATTTTTGATAGCATGTGATTCTATCAGACAATCAATGTATTCGAATTTTGTTTTAATGATAAATAAAACTATATTTCAATATAGTTATTTTGGAATATGTAGCAATTATATGTTCATATTGCTCCTAAAGTAATGAATATCTTCTCTAATAAGAAAAAAATGTTATATATGTGTGCATGTGTGTGTTTTATGAATGTCGTATCTTGACGTATCCATATGAGAGGTCTTGAAAAATGGCCGTATCCGTATCCGATACCGTACCCGTATCCGTATCCGATACCGTACCCGTATCCGTATCCGTATCCGTTTCCATGCAACTTTGTTTTATTCTCTTTGATTTATGTTTTACGGCACAACTCAGGTCAGTGTGCTTTTGAGGAGTCTCTACCACCTAAAAAATGATGCATAATAGGTAGGCACACTCTAGGGAGATCCCAACCACTTGAACATGTCAAATATCTACTAGGCATGCTCTTTGAGGGTTACAACCACTAAAAGATGGGCTTATATCTTATATGTGTGCTCCATAAATGCTTCTGCCATCTAAAAAATGTATAAAGCTTCCAGAGAATGCTTTTCCACTTATTGTCACTCAAACAAACATCAACTAGACATGTTTCTTGAGGGTTATTGTCACTTAAGAAAGGGCTTGTGGCAGTTAGGTGTGCTCCACCTTGAACTTTGCCTCTTAAGATTTGGTATGATCATGACTAGCATGTGCTTGGTGAATCTGTCACTTAAATTTTCAGTAACACATTGTTAGATGTGCTCCTTGAGGGTTGTAGCCACTTCTATGCTTAGAAGAAATTTCACCTCGATATTCTCATTAGGTGCACTTTTAGACTAACTCTTGTCACCCCAGGCACACTCCTAATGTGTCTTTGTCATGAAAATTTCATTCAAGGTGCACTTTTTATGGGTGTCTTTCAATTCTTCAGCATAGAAAAATTTCCTTCTCTTGGTCAGACTTTCATTTCTTTTTCCTTCATACACAAATTTAACAAACACACAATACAACTCTAACAAGCAACAAACCTTGCTTAGGATGAAACAAGCAACGAAGTTACAATCATGACACTCAACTTTAATATGCAACAAATTATAGATGGACTCGATGAAACATGCAAAAAGGTCTTTGGCAATTTTTTATAGGGGTGCAACAATTCATTAACACGATTGGCTCAATAGTTTTCTATTTTTCAATGTTCCACGAGGATGCATCCCCCCCAAAAAGCCCCGCGTTTCCTAGAGGGGGACGTCTCGGAGACTTGGGGACTTGGGGGAGACGTCCCCCCACCAAGCCACCACCAATGCCACCATCCCACCACTAGTGTTGCTGTCTCCAAGACGCTGATAGGACTTTGAGGACATTGGGGTGTCCTCAAGACGTCTAGGGGGCTCCTAGTTGTCTCCAAGATGTATAATTCTTATACTTATACATCTTTTTATAACTTTTTTTTCAAGTACTATATGTATTTCAACACCCTACTGCTCCCTCGCTGCCGTCCCCCCGCCATCCCCCTGTCGTTCCCAAACTTAAGCCCCCCGTCCCCATGTCTCGGAAACACGTCCCTTGTCCCCCAAAACCCCGTGGAACACTGCTATTTTTGTAATGTGTGCATAATTGCTTCTTAGCCACTCTACCATGAAGCCCTTTGTGTCATAGAGTCACTTTTCATAGAAAAGCTTGAAGTTAAATCTTGCAATCTCTCCACTCATATATTTGGTATCAATAGTGGTGGAGCACTTGTATATGCCAATTTGAATAAGAAATCAGACACTTGTCTTGTGCTTTCCTCACAAAGGAAATGCACACCTCTAATAACTAGTGATGATACTCCATCAACATGAATTGATCACTAGGATACCATAGAAGCATAAAGAGCTAAGAAGAGAAATAATTGACCTCAATGTAGGTGAATGCAAGAAACTATATAAACCAATCTACCCACTCTAAAATCACTAGCCAAGCTAGCTCTGATATCTTGATGTGCAAGTGGTTTTCCAAGGCCCTCATAGAAGACATCAAAGAAACATCATTGAATCTTCAATAGTGTTTCATTGACTCATTATATGCCAACTGAGGGTGGTGCTTGTAGATCCGAGATATATTGTATGATCTTGTATGCACTGTTGGTACCCATATAAAGCTCGACTTTCATACTGCTTCTTGTCTGTTTTGTTGTCGGTTGATCATCTTTTTGTTGTTACCCAATGTTAGTTGTAGTGTTCCCCCCGTCAAGTTGCAAAGCCATTTTTGTAATTGTGTTGCTTTTCAACTAATACCTCTCAGAGGATGTTTGAGAATACACTGTTTCAAACAAAAATAAATGAGGTTCCTGATTGACGGTGACTATAGGAAAATGAAAGAAGAGGCATGGTATGGTGAATGCTATGAAGGAAAAGTGGCAAAATGTTTGGAAAACTACTTCCAAAATTCCTCTTTTTGGATTGAGTCATGCAATATTCTGCTTCTCTCAATGTAGGCACTCTTTTTGGGTGACTTTGCCACACATTTTCTACATCAAGACAAATTTTTCAATGGAAAAAGGATAAGATTTATGTGTTAGGTCAGAAATCAGCAAATGTTGAAGTCTGAGTGTGCTCTTATGTTGGCAAAACCATGACAAAACTCCACCCAAATATAAGGAAAGTGGCAATGGTATTGGTAGATTCCACCCAGCATTCTAATCAGAAGCTGGTGCACATTTAAGTGGGTTTTGCCATAGGAAATCTGTGCCAGATTTAAGAGAAACTTTAAGTCAATAGAGTGCACTTTTTCATGGGCAAAACCACCCAAAATCTACACCTTAATTGTTGAAAAGGGACAGTAAACTGTTGTGTGTGCGCTAGGGCAGTAATTGCAAAGTTGTTGAAACAGAAAACTGAGAAGTAACCTCTTAAACATTCTGCCAAAAATATGGGTGCACAAAAATAAGCGCAAAACCATCATGAAAGTGCACCTGGATCAGAAAAGTGGCTTAAACTTTAGTGATTTCTGCCTGGGTACTCAATTCAAAAGGTAGGCACACTTTAGAGGGGGCCAAGCCATTTAATATCTCCTCTAGGCACACAGATTAAGTGGTTTAATGGCTTAACCACCTCAAATCTACTCCTAGGATGACGAAAAAAGGACAGTTTAAAGTGTTGCACGTTTTCATGAAGGCATAAACAACTGAGACCTGGTGCATATTTTAGGTGGTTAAACCATAAGGAGTCTGCACTCGAGTCAAAAACATGAACATCACTTAACTTGGCACGCTTGGGAGGTGTCTTTGCTGTTAAATAATTCTGAAATAAGATATACTAAAGAGAAGAATTTCAATGCAGATATAAGAATGCTATTCCTCATTCAAATTCACAAAACACATATCCTTAAGTTGATACTTTCAGCAGAACAGGGGTTTTTCTTCTCATTCTTGCAGATTTAGAGGGGTTTTCAGTGCCATTATTGTGAAGAGTTTTCAAAAAACAGCAGTATTATTGCATAAATATCAGCAGTTTCCTTCTTTCAACTGAGTTTGATCTCTTCCAAGCAACTATTTTTCACTTTCTAGCAGATTGGTTGATCAGATTTCTACTTGTTAACACTGGGACAGTGAAGACAAGATCATTTATCAGCAATGAAGTTGCATGAGCTACCCTACTTGGTCATATGATTATCTTGCCTGATAAAGATTGTGGGTGACAAGGTCAACGAAAGCTTTTTAGTACTTCTGAGGTTGAGGATTTCAAATTCAGGTGTTTGGCATATCTTCATGCCAAGGTATTAGTGGATTCATTATGGTTAGGGTTTTAGTATTCCTTAGAAAATTTGCCATATTTTAGAAGATCTGCCAGTTGCTCCAGAATTCTAAATGTCATTCATATGTAAATTGCTATTTTGAGTAGTGGTCATATTGCAGTGGCTATTTCAAGTGTTATATTTTTGGGCAGTGGATGAGGCCAGTTTTAGGCTGTTTGCATTTTATAATTTGTTTTACAATAGATTTGCTTTAAAGTTGCTCTCTTTTTGCTTTTTCTGCAGCTTAAGGATAGGTTTGCTTTAAAGCAGTTCTTGTTGGAATATTTAATTAATATTCTTGAATCCTTAAAAGCTATTCTTTGTAACCTATAAATAAGTGCTTTAAGCACACAAACTCTTAATGATAATTGAATTAAAGCTTATGCTGTAGAGATTGTCATTCACGTGTTTGATCTGAGTTATTGTGTCCTTGTGTTAGGTTTTTATAAGTGGATTATAGTAAAAAGTTGTGTTAAGCTTTGTATTAATACTTATCTTTCATCTTGGAAGTAATTTTGTGTATTTCTGAGTGGTTTACTTTCCTTAGATGTTGCACTGTAGTTTCACTTAGTAGAATTAATTTTGATTAATTCTCTTCTATTAATGTGGATCTACTGGTCTTTGTATTTACCCAGGCAATAAGCATTTGACTTTTTAGCTTATTTTGTTTGATTGCAAGTCTTATTTTAATTTTTTTTTGTTTGTGTGAGAAAAACATTTCAGGTCTTGTGCTCAACCTCCAAGATCAAAAAGATAGATCAAGTTTGCTTTCAGTTATCTCCTTCATGCAAAACCACATCGAGAATCTTGTATAGTTTGCAATTTGCATAATTATTGATTCTTGTTCATAGCTTTAGGTTTAGGAGTAGTTTTAGATATCAAGAAGCTTCCTCTTTTCATGAATATTTTAAAAAAATTTAGTGTTTCCAATTTTTTCCCAATTACATGTGAAGTAGTTGAATTCCATTTATACTTTTGAATTGCTGAGTCAATCCTGATTCCAACTAAATCTACTCTAATAAAAATAGACTTATGTATTTTATTCTTCTCATGCATTATTTAAGATTATTTTTCAAATTTATGTATTTTTAAAAATTGCCACGGTTTTATTGAGTCTGAGTTTTTGAACCATGCTTCATAGAATCATGATAGTTGGGTAAAGCTGCAAATATAAGACAAACACTTTATTAGTCAGTTTAAATTATTTCTACCTAACTTAGTTTGTTTCTATGAATGGGTAATTTCCAGATGAATTTTTGCAGTTTTAATGTTTTGTATTTATCTTTAAAAGAAATTGGAATGACATTGGGGTCGTTGATAGACTGGATAGTGCAGTAATAGTATTTCTGATTATGGTTGCAGAGTCTGCTAAGTAAGTTCATGCACTATTATGATGAATTGAGGCCCATTTTCTATTCAGTGGAGGAAATGTTGAAATGGGCAAATCTTTATGAATATACAACGCAGTCACTGCAGGCAGAATTGGTTGCTGCTGGATTGTCCTCTCGTTTGATATCTGAGCTCATAACGGTGAGTTGGAGCTTAACTCCCAGTATCTATTGTACTTATTTTGTGGGTTTAACATGGTTTTGGTTGAGCTTGTGACGGAAAAGCACAATCAAATTTTATAGGAAACAAATATTGTATCCCCTAATAGATTTTAAGTTGAAAAAGACTGTATCTATTGGATGTAGGTTAAATATCTTTTTGGTGAGCTTATGCTAAAAAAGCACTTTTCAAAATTTATAGGAAACATACCGCGTATCTCCCAATGGATTTTTACTTTTAGTTGAAAGAATGCTGGGTGGAATTAACTATTGCCTGCCTGTTAATGGATTCTGTTAAAAAAAAAGCTTAAATTTTGTGAAAAATGCATCATTTCCTGCAACACTAGCTAGGGTGAGAATGAGGAGTAGGACATGCATGAGAATTAGTATTTTACATTTAGCTATCATTATATAACATTTAATTCTCCGTGCACATGTTAGTGAAATAGTTCAAATGGTAATTGAAATAACTTGAAAAGATGTTGCTCAGTTGGAATTTGGTAAGTGGGAGTTGGAAATGTTAAATGCCTTGATAACATTTTATCTTACAAATATAGGCTTCTCTTATATAAATAAACATCCAGAAATAGAAAACATACTAGTTGGTACCAAAGCCCAACAATTATGTCCTTCCCATATCTGAAATTTTCTCTGTTCCCAACATTTCAGAGTTATGTACATTGACATGGCTTTGGCTATTGGCTTCAACTCCATCCTTCAATATACTTATTGTGTTTTTGGTATGCCAGATCTCTGATTTTAGATATTTGCTGTCGAATTTCTGATTTTTGATTCAACTATTCATCTGCTGCATTGTGGGGTTTTGACTGTCTTTCCTCGTTTTAGATATTGGCTTCAACCTACAGTCTTTAATACACTTATTGTGTATTTGGCACCCTTGATCTCTGACTTGAAATTTATAATGTCCAACTGTTGATTCCATGTCTCCAGTTTTTCTTTCTGATTACTGAAATTTTAACCTGTTTTGTATTTATCTAGTGTGTACGTTGTGTCCTTTGTCAACAATCAGCATTCACAATATTGTGGTTCTTTATGCAGTTTCAATATGTTGGCGTTTCAAATCGCACCTCTGGAATGCGTTCTGGAAACAGACAGCTATGTGCAGTAAACTGCTCTTCGAATTAGGAGGGGAAGCTCCCTCTTTTGCTCAGTTGCATAAAGAAAAGTAATCTAAACTTAATTACGCCTATCTTTTTGGTTCAGCTGTGAGAACACAAGGTTATAGAACACTAGATGTTGCGGCTGAGGTTTTCCCTTTAATGAAACTAGACAGCTACAACTTAACCTACGCTTAAAACATTTCCACCCTCTCAAGTAAATGCAGAGCAAGAGAGTTTGGAAATGGACGAGTTTGATTTCTGACAGAGATACTTAAACAAACTATTCTTCAACATACGTTTTATGGCAAGCTGAAAAAGAGATCATAAAAGTATTACGGAAATATGAGATTTTTATTTCAAAGCAGATAAAGCAAGCTCAAGATTTTATTTACTCATACTTCTAACACAAAACAAAGAGACGGAAACTTGAGATATTTATATCAGGGTAGACAAAGCACGCTCGAGATTTTATTTACTCAAGTTTCTGGAACAAGGATTACAACTTCGGGACAGCAAGTTGTAGCAACATGCGATCAACCTAACTATAATCAACACAACACATGTACTAAACAAGTATTTGCAGCTAAAGAGGCATGCGAACTTGCTCTTTACACAAAGTGAACAACACTAAACGATAACAAAGAGAAGGTACTATGACACTTATGTCTCATTATCACAAGCACAGTTAAACTAAAATGAGCAAACACTGCTCTTATTTATAACTAAGCAGAGGAGTAGGAAACCCTAAAATCTCCTTGCTTTTACAACTACTGCTTGCCAACATGCAAGCTTTATTTCTAAATCTAGAAAAGATTAAAATATCTAAACCCTAGAAAGCTTTTAAAAAGGAAAGTGCCAACTCGTGACAACTTGTTACAATATTTTCTTTCTATCCTCAAAGAAATGGAAAAGATTTGAGACAAGAATAGAAAGAAAGTGTGGAAGATGCTTCTAGAAGAAAGCAAATTTAAAGCTCGATCACATCCGCTAAAAAGCGGGCAACTTCATCTGAAGTAGGAGTGTTGATGCTATTAATAGCAAAATGCCGCTTTTCCAAGATTTCTTCACCATCTGTAATTGATTTCAAGAAATCTTCACTCTCATTGGCCGCTTTCTTGAACCTTGCTGACATCATGGAAATCATCATCATTCTCCCAACACTGCCCTCGCTGCCATGCAATATGCTCTGAAACTCAGTTTGGAAATCATCATCATTCTCAAGGCAATATTGACAAGGAATTGCTGCAACTACTTCTCTGACGAACCTAAGAGTATCAACAACTCTTTGTTTATACTCTGCAAACTCCTCAGATATTCTGATATATGTGTTCACCTTAAAAAGATGAGTTTCTTTCCACTCCAGGATTTGTCTTTTATGTTCTCTCGCCATTGTTGAGCCACAAGCCATCTCTAAATCTGCAATTATGATTTCGTGCATGGGCTTGAACTCGGCTATCAGCTATTCAAAATCCTGGATACCTTGACGTAAATCATGAGCCTTGTATCTTAACTGAAAACTTGTGTCAGGACCTCTTTTCCTCTGTTGATGATCTCTTCAACCCACTCATTAGTTTGTTTACCACAAATAACTAAGTGCCTTAATTGCTGGTGATCAGCTGGTGTTTCTAAGACTTGAGGCAGCAATTGAGTTGTTTGTGAGGTGCCTTGGATAAGATTTGATATACATAATCGGAGTTGACAATTTTCAGACTTGAGGGCTGCCTTGTCTTCTCCATCCTTTTGCACTCTTTCTTGAATGTTTTCTGTTACCATCTTAAACAAACTTAAATTAGCATGTCGAGTACTTTTACCAAGGTTTGCTTTGACCATGATAAAATTGTCAACATCCACCTCATCTCTTATTTTATCTTCAAGAGGCGTAGCTGTCTCCATAACCATTTCACCTTCGAGATTCCTCTCAAAATGCATTTGTTTCTTGGCCTTCTTCTTGGGTGCTTCTTGGTATATGCTAAGGTCATCAACATTCACCTGATACGAAGACCTTCTTCTTGTCCTTCCCAAGGAGCTCTCAAGCCAAGATGTAGTATTTCTATTAACATCCAAGGGAGGAGTAATTGTAACATTGGCCTCTATCTCCTCGTCTTCCAAATCAATGTGAATTGGCAAAGACCTAGGAGATGGTAGTGTTTCTTATATCAAGGTTCATCATGTTGCACTTCTTCTTGAAGTATGGGCTCTGGTGGAGGAACTTCTGTTTTAGCTGTAGGCTGCTCCTGTATAACAATCCCTATATAATCCAACCTCCTTTTAGCACTCTTTGCTGATCTACTGCCCTTTGTGACCTCTTGAGATTGAACTTTTTCTTTGTTCTTTGGTTGCACTCTCGAAGAAGAGGGAAGAGATGAATGTTTCTTTGGCGGCTCTGCTACTGGAATAGACTCCCTTCTCTTTAGACTCAAGAAAGTCTTACTGTACTCTACCACTTGTCTTGTCCTTTCTTCCACTGTGATGCATTCTTTATGAGCCCAATTGACCTGTGGAAGAGGTTGCTGCTCAACTTTATTTCTAGTGTAGGCTGGAAGAATTACATCCCCATCATCATCTGAGAGTCCTTCAATATCTTCTGATAAGCAATTTTTCATCTGATGAAGGGTTAACCTACTATGACTTCGCCTTCGCACCTCATACTCATCCCTGTAATTAGCCCAAAAGTCTTCAAGTGCGGGCGTATGAGCATGGTTTTGACCAAGTCTAGATGCATAGAAGCCATGGGGATCATATAATCGTCTCTCGCTGAAAGGCTTGAGACCAAACTTATCTAACTCGTTACCCATTAGTTTAGCTTCTGCGGATGATCTACATGTGTAAATGCCTAAAGCGAAAGGAAAGCTGAAGGCTGGTTTCTTTTTGTTACGCAGATGGGTGTGAACATTTAAAATCTGCCTGAAGAATTCCATGCATACTACCTCATCTGATGGATACCTCGGTAACATAAGTGGAGCTCTTGAATAACCGTACACCCTTAGGTAAGTGAAAGTGGCGAACTGAATAAACCAATCTGCCCATTCTGATATTGCAGCCCTGGCAATGGATGAGATGCGAACATGTAGCTCGTTGTCCAGGTCCTGCACTGTATAAATCAAGAATGCTTCATTCACCCTTTTGTAATGACGTGATGCAGCAGTGAATTCCAACTGGGTATAGTAGTTGTAGACATGTTGAACGTTTAAAGAACCCTCCGTGTTTAACCCTCTGAATTTACCTTGATAGGCAACCAAATAGACTAGGTAGGAGACCATGTGAAATGCATGTCTATGAAAATACTTAGTTATCTGATGATGTAAGCAATCACTGATCAATGTAGGCTAGTCATAGAACTCTGTCTTTTTCATTATATGAGGTATCACGTAGAACATCCAAGGCTGAAATCTTGTTGCATCCGCTTGACCTGTAACCGGATTGAGTAGGGTTATTATGATGGCAAATTCCTCTTTGAATTGTCCTCTTCCGACATCCTTTGGCAATGTAGAATGTTTCTCTTTTAGCCATCTATGTGCAATCTTCTTGCTGTATTTATCTTGATGTTCTTCCCATATCCTTTCACATTCTTCCACGTTGATAGTGACACTTCCAGGCCATGGTGGAATGGAGAAGCATTTCTCGATCATATCTGGTTTTAAGCTGCAAATGATTCTCTCATCAACTGATTGTATCTCCCTTGTAGCTGGATTGTAATGCTTGATGCAAGCAATTATGAACTCTAAACTCTGTACTGAGAAAGGTATGGATGCTGTTGCAAGAAGACCTAAATGGGTGAGATGCCTGATGGTGGTATTGCCTGCATCTTCTAAAGGACGTATATTGAACACTGGCTTGATGTGATGCAAGTCTGTCTCGGCTGTTTCAATGAAATCATGGTAAAGAATTGATTTGGTCTTGAACTCTGCAGGAGTGTATTCCATTCTGAAAGACTTGAAGATTGACAGTAAACACGCCTAGGTTTAGACAAATTTTGACAAACTTTCTAAATTTAGCTTGCTGATTTTTCTTCCTCCAACGGACGTATTTTTGAGATTTATTCTAAGATATGGGTTTTGACTAGAATTTCGTTACAAGCCAACCCAGATCGTCCATTTTTGAAAATATGAAGTGGAGACTGAAAAAGCAGCAAACCCTAATTTTCCCCCAAAAAACAGAAAAAAGCTCACATCTGGGTATTGTTCTTGAGCATAATCTAAATGGACCCAGTAGATTAGATTTTGAAAACCCTGGCTTTTGACTGAAAAAGCAACAACTTTTAGTTTTTCTAAAAATGCTGAGGTATGGGTTTTGTCCAGAAGAAGGTTTAGCATAGACCCAGAAGACTAGAAATGGATGAATATGAAGTTTTCCCTGACATGCAAAATAAAAGCAATTGCTGCAACCTAGAGAGAAATCTTCAACAATTTGTCCAGAAGATAGAACAAAAATAGATCAGCGTGCTGAAATTTGATAATATAGGCCTTCTCCTTCTTAAATTTGATGTTTTTGATGAGAAAATATGAAAGAAGAGGTCTTCTTTGATTGCTGATCTGAAAATATATGAGAAACCAGCAAGTTAGGGTTCTTGAATCTTCAAAAACATAGGTTTGAAGCTGCTGCTCTGTTTCTCTTTGAAGGCACCTACAAGAAAATATGAAAAATAATACATAGAGGTGTCTTTAAATAAGTTTTTGCTTTGAAAACAGCTTCTCAAACCCTAATCTTGAAGAAACCCTAAACCTAATTCATGCCTTGAGGAAAGGCGTATTTCTCTTCACTTGAAAATTTTGAAACTTTTGAAAAAATAAACTAAGGCATGAAGGAATGGGCGCCCTTCTTGAGGTATGGCGCCCAGTCTTCCTAGGCCTAGCCAAATTTCTATCATTATCAACTTTTGTTCACTTTCTGACCCTGCTTCAACTCTGTCTCCCGGCCTCTGGATTTATCTGAAGAACGAACCGATTCTTCCATCGCGGAGCCTAATCATATCTAACAACTTTGTTCTGGAGACGTCATCTGCTAAAAGCTTCATTTATCCCTTTGAAATGTCAGGTGCCTATCCTTGATAAGGGTGCCTATTTCTTCCAGTGTTAGCCATTTTCATGATCTTCAATCTTTATGCATGTCTTCTGACCTTCAGATGATTTCACTATTCCAAGTGTTGTACTTGTCAAATTGACTGGCTATTGAGTTCATTGGATAGCTGAGATGAATCTGGAAGGGGTCTTCTGGATCACTCGTTTCCGGAAACTGACTTCTGGTGGCCTTAAACCCTAGGCGCCTTTCTCCTTCAGGGGCGCCCATAGCTTCCAGTGTTAGTTTTTATTTTTGAATTTTCACTGTTGCTTTCCACTTTCTGCCATTTCTCACACTTTTTCTCCTTTGTTTGCCTGGCGATATCTGATGATTGTTGATTCTGATGGACGAGCTGATGGATTCGTTGGAGAGCTGGATCTATTCTGAGGAAGTCATGCTGAAGAAGTCTTCAGCAAATTTTTACCATCTGCTATCTCAAAAGTTTGGGCGCCTTTCTTGAAGTATGGCGCCCATCTTATCCAGACTTAGATTTTATTTCATTTCCTTCATCTTCAGAGTTTTAGAATACCTCTCTCCTTGGCTCCTGTTCGTCTTGAATTTGCCAGTGACTGGATGATCTGACGAGCATGCCGGCTGATTCGTTGCGGAGCTGGGATGATTTTGAGCAACATTGTCCTGGATAAGGAAACCCTAATTTTGGCTTTGTGGCCTCTTGAAAAGCTGGGCACCTTTCTCCTTCAGGGGCGCCCATACTTCCATTACCTTTGGTTGCCAAGATGAAATTTTTTCTAAGGTATGGAAACATGGGCGCCTCTTCTTGATAGGGGCGCCTGAAATCTCCAGACTTAGATAAAATTTGACATTTTTCATTTTTCAACTTCCTCAGCTTGTTCTTCGTTTCTCGTGCACATTGTTCACCGACAGTCTCTGTTTGACGCTTAAATTCTTGATTCTGACACCTGGTAGCTGATTGACTTCGATGAATGACCTTGGATCTCTGAAACAGCTTCTGAAAAAGCAGAATAGACCCAGTAGAGTAAAACTGACCTTTTTGTGATTCTGATTGCACCAGTCTGATGAGGAAGTATTTTAAGCCAATCAAAATCAGTCTTAACCCTAACGGCCAAACTTTCTATTTTTAGAAATTTTCTATTTTTAGAAAATTTTACAAGTATCTATTTCATAAGAAACCCAAAAAAACCCAAAAAAAGTTTCTATTTTTAGAAAACTGCTAAAAATAGAAAATTTCCTAAAATTTAGGGATGAAAAACTGAAATCTGGGTATTGTAGGTTTGATCTTTTTGGACCGACCCAGATCATCCATTTTTGAAAATATGAAGTTTATGACCCCCATGCAAGACATGCAGACCCCCATTTTGAACTTTTCTGACAGATTTAACAGTATCTTGACTCAATTCTTCAAAATGCTTAAGTGTAGCGAAAATTTTAATTTGGGGTACAACACAATATACTGATATATAAATTTTGATTCTCATTTTTCAACTTTGACAGCTTCCCTTCTTCGTTCCTCGTTCTTCATGCACGTTCATCATTAGCTTGAATGTTTGATTATGACACTGGGCAGTCGAGTGACCTCCATTGATGACCTTGGTGCTCTTGAAAAAGCTTCTGAAAAAGCATAATAGACCCACTAGGGTAAAACTGATCTTTTCGTGATTTTGACTGCACCAGCCTAATGAGGAAGTATTTTAAGCCAATCAAAATCAGTCTCAACCCTAGAAGCCAAACTTTCTACAAAAGAAACCCAGAAAAAGTTTCTATTTTTAGAAAACTGCTAAAAATAAATTTTTTCCTAAAATTTAGGGTTGAAAAACTGAAATCTGGGTTTTGTAGATTTGGTCGCTCTAAGCCGACCTAGATTGTCAAATTTTGAAAATTTTAAGTTTTTGACCCTCATGCAAAACATGCAAACCCCAATTTTGACAGATTTAACAAGATTTTGACTCATTTCTTCAAAATGCCTAAGTGTAGCAATTTTTTTTATTTGGGCTACAACATTGGCTTCATCTGGGACCATGTCGAATACTTTCGACATAGGAGAACCATAGAATCTTTGGATTTTAAGCTTAGACCAGTGCCTTGTCCATTGGGTATCAGAGTCAGCATCATTTCCTAATCACCTATTGCAAAACTTTTCCCTAAGTCACCTATAAGCGGACTTCCTAGAATCACCTAATAGTTGGACTTTCCTAGAAATCACCTAAAACAAGATGCCTAATCACCTAGAACACGACGGAATTGTTACGGGAAAGGGAAACACAACATTACGAAGGGAAAAATTACAGAAAGGGGAAACACATTACGAAAACAGAAAGGAAAATTATTTACAAAAAATTTACTCCACCCCCGAAGGGATGAAGTGCTTTAGGTACTGTCCGCTGTGAGGAAGCGAAAGGAGCCTTCCATCCAAGTGCGAGAGAACATAAGTATTCTCCCCAACGAACTTGTGGATCTTGAATGGCCCTAGCCACAAGGAATCAAACTTTCCATGCATTCCCTTGGGCTCATGTCTCTTATCCCACAACAGGACTTGATCACCAACTTCGAAATCTCGTTGGTGAGCTTTCTTGTCGAAAATTTTCTTCACCCGTTCCTGATGCTAGGTGATTCTATCTACCACCTCACTCCTTTCTTCTTGGAGCTTTGTTAGGAGCAAAATATGCTTTTCAATCGGATCTGCGAACTCTCCATCTTCCACTGTGGTAGCCAGCTGCAAGGCGGACAATTCTAGCATGATAGGTAGCATAGCTTCCGTACCATACATGATGATCAAAGGTGAAGTACCAATGGCTCTCTTTGGAGTAATTTGATCAGCCCAAAGAGCGTCGTAGAGCTTCTTATGCCAAGTTCGTTGATTAGAATCAACTAACTTCTGTACTATTGTGACTATGTTCTTGTTAGATGACTCGGCCTGTCCATTACCCTACGAGTAATAATTTGATGAATGAGATAAGGTGATGCTGCGATCAAAACAAAACTCCAGTAGTTCCTCATATGAGAAACATGATGCATTATCTGTCACAATTTTGTGAGGCACCCTGAAGCGTGAAACAATATTTTCCTTCAAGAAGTCACACACAACTTCGAAAGTAGCTCGCTTGGTTGGAATGGCCTCAACCCATTTAGTGAAGTAATCCGTGGCTATAAGCACATAAATATGCCCCTTACTGGATCGTGGGTTGGTAGGACCAACAAAATTTAATCCCCACTGCTGAAATGGGGCATCAATAACAACTGGCTTGAGAGGAATGGCTGCTAACTTCATCTTGCCAACAAACTGCTGACACAATTGGCATTTATGCACCCATTTGTATGCATCACGGAACATAGTCGGCCAAAAGAACTGTGCTCGTAAGATTTTAAAAGCTGTCACTCTGGAAGAAAAATGGCCACCACATGCTTGATTGTGAAAATCCTCCAGCAAATGCCGTTGTTGATCTTTGGTGATGCACAACAAAAATGTTTCGTCAAGCCCATGCTTGTACAAAACATTACTTATTATCACATAACTCTGAGCTTTCAACTTCAATGTTCTCCTTTGTTGCTTATCCAGGTGATGCGGGCATTCACCATAAGTCAGGTAATACCATACCTCAGTGAACCATTCTCCTGCGGACTCAACCAGTAAGACCATAGGAAGATCTTTTTCATCAGGTTCGACTTCAGGTATACCTTTGGCGTGAAACTTCTTATCCCCATCTTCAGCTATCAACTGACACAGTCCTCTCCCACGAACGAGTTTGGTTGGTTGAATCTCCAAGTCGTACTCTTGAACTTTTGCAACCCAGTTACCTCTTTTAGAGCCCATTTCTTGCTGGGTTAGAACACTTTTCACTGTTGGATCAGTTACATAAACTGTCGTGTGAGGTTCAATTTGTAGAATCTGAAATTTTTAACAGCTCGAACCATCGCATACGCGTTCTTCTCAATTTGAGAATACTGTGTTTCGCTGGCTTTGAAATTGCTACTCATGAATGCAATAGGATTTTGCCTCCTCACTCAGTTTTTGTGTTAATATTGCAGACATAGTGTGTTCTGATGCATAACAGTAAAGGATAAAACTCTTTTCAAAATTAGGGTGGACCAACATTGGTGCTCAACCGATAGCTTCTTTGATTGCAACAAAAGCTTTCTTGCCTTCCTTTGTCCACTTGAAAGCGGACTTCTTCTTCATCATGGCAAATATGTCCTTTGTTAACTCAGAGAAATCCGGTACAAAGCTTTGTATGAAATTCACTTTACCAAAGAAAGAGTGTACCCCAGTCTTGCTGGTTGGAAGAGACAAATTTCTGATAGATTCAACCCGACTTGGATCAATTCGGGTTCCCTCCTTTGAAACAATATGACTGAGTAATTTTCCTTCTGTTACTGCAAAGATGGACTTCTTAGGATTCGGGGAAATATGATGATATCTGCACCTTTCAAAAACATCAGACAAATGAGAGAAATGATCTTGCCGCTTCTTTGAAAAGACAGTGAGATCGTCTAGATAAACAACAATGACTTTATTTTTCAAGTCTCCGAACGCCAAGTCCATGGCTCTCTGGAAGGTTGCACCCGCATTAATAAACCGAAAGGCATTCTTTTATATGCAAATGTTCCCCATGGAGTGGTGAATGCGGTCTTAAACTGGTCATTTTCAGCTACTGCAATTTGATTAGACCCAGAAAAACCATCAAATAAAGATAGTATTTCTGACCCAGTGACAGTTTGCAAGGTGTGATCCATGATCAACAATGGGTAATTATCCTTCAGAGAAGATTGATTTAAGTTCCTGAAATCAACACAAATTCTGCTTTCTCCATTCTTCTTTCGCACAGGAACTATGTTTCACACCCAAGTAGAATGATGAATCGGGAAGATGATCTTGGCATCCACCATCTTTTGTATCTCTGCATCGATTGTACCTTGAACGAGTAGATTATAATGTCTCTGCTTCTATCTGAAAGCCTTAGCATCAGGTTTCAAAGGAATTGCGTGAGACAATTTTGTGGGCGTGAAGACTTTCAAATCCTCGTAGGACCATGCAAAAACATCTCGATACTATTTGAACAAGGCGATAAGCTTCTCACTCTCTTCCGGTGTACAACAATTGCCCAAATTTACAAGTCAAGGCTTGTCCTCAGTGCCAATGTTCACCGAGTGATATTCGACAGAAGTCTTATCACTTGAGTCTCTCTGGTCTTTGATACGTCTATCGTGTCTGTCAAACAAATTTTCCAAGGAAACTAAACCTTTAGGAATTTTGTTTCCTTTCAGCTGTATAAAATCTTTTCCTTTAGAGGATTCAACATCTTCATTATGTCTATCCTGTCTATCGAAAACATCCTCCAAGAAAACTTCTTCTTTGGAAATTTGGTCTCCCTGTAGTTGAACAATACCTAACTTGGTTACCTCGGAATCCTCAGTTATTGATTCTCTAAAAGGAAATGAACTTCCTTCAAAGAATAAGCCTTCAAAGTTGTCCTGCATAGTAAGAAATTCCTTGATATGATCATCATCATTGAAAACTTGCCAGTTCTGGTTGTTGTCAGGAACAGCGAGTCTGTGTATGAGTTCAATAGCAAAAGAACTTTGACGAAAATCAGCATTTGGTATGAAAAGAGAAGCAGATACCGCAAGGGCGTCTGCTTTGCTATTTTCCGCACGCGGAAGATACTTAATGTCAAATGCTTCGAACCAATCAATAGCATTCCAGACCCTATTTTTATAGCTTCTAAGGCGATCTTTTCTCACTTGATATTGATTTCTAACTTGCTTGACGATCAGTTCTGCATCACCTTCAACTTTGAGTTGCTTGATACCCATATCTTGTGCATTCTTGAGACCTAACAAAAATGCCTCATATTCAGCTGTATTGTTCGTGCACTCGAATTGCAAGCGGTATGCAAATGGATACAACTTTCCTTCGAGAGAAATTATGACAATTCCCGCTCCTGAACCAACAGTCAAGCAACTCCCATCGAATTGCATGGTCCACATTTCTGGATTTTCTATCAATTTTTCTTCGGAGCAGATTTTGCTCTTTCCTTTTTCTTCTTTTGTGAACTTCCCTTTGATGGGTTCACTATTCTGATCTTCTTCATCATTTATCTCTTCTAGCAAAACATAAGTTCTAGAACCCGTTTCTTGAAACAAAACTTGTGCTTGAGGGTCCTGAGACTTCACTACTGCAAATTGAGACTTAGGCTCTGGTTCCAGCTTGAAAGTACCATTCTTTATTGGAATAGTCACAGAAACGGCTGTTGCGGTGCTTGATATTGCTGTGGTACTTGATATTGTTGTGGCGTGGGCAATGCCAGTGGTGCAGGTGGAGTAGGTAGGGCAAGTTGAGTGGGCAACTGCCTCTTGAGAATAGTCATTTCATTAGCCACCTTTTGTAATAGTGGATCGGTTGAACTTTGCACCAAAGGTTTGATGGAACCACCTTTCATTTTTTCACTAGTGATCATGTTGTCCTCAATCTCTATTGCACCTTGCTGTGCGTTTTCTAATTTTGTTTCATTAGTCGACTTGATGAAGAAGGCTATCTCGGATGGGAGAGCATTAATGAAATTGCTCATCAGAATTTCAGGCGATGGATTGAGTGTATCTGAAATACGTGTAACAAGGCGATTAAACCTTGCCACAAACTCTCTCATTGGTTCACGGGCTTCCATCTTTGAATTGGAAAGTTGGGCGAACAAACGGTAACTAGCTTCTACGGGCTTGAATCTTGCAAAGAACTTGTCACTCATAGTAGCCCAGTCTATAATGCAACCCGGTTCCAGGTGGTGAAGCCATTTGGCAGCAACATCATTGAGGGTCTCGACAAAGAGACGTACTGCAATGTCTTCATGTGCTACGTGTAGGACACCACAAGCTATTGAGAAGGCTGAAACATGATCATCAGGATGTTGGGATCCGTCTCCATGGAACCGCGGAAAGTGCTTTCTTGATCGTTTAGGTAGTTCATGATTTGTTGCCAAGGCCAAAGGTCCAATTTGATTGCCCCAAGGCAGTGGGATTTGTCGCCTCCGATTGCGGTTGTTGTTGAGGATTTTATTGTTATTATCACTCATCGCTCCTGGTTGAACTGCAGGTTCTTCTTGTTTGACTTCGGGTTGTTCTTCCTTGATCTCTGGTACTGTGATGACTTCAGGAGCTTGGTTGGATGGCTCTCCAACTTGGATAGGATGTGGTAGGAAAGGATCAACGTTGATGTCTTCTTGAATAGAGGATTCCTCCTTCTTGTATAGACTATGTAAGCCAGGATTGTCTAGTTCCACGCAGGATTAGGCAATACAGGCCTTTTGGCTGCAATGTCGGCCTTCCTTTCTTCTTTGTCTAGTATGTTAGCAGCTTTTCTCCACTGAGCAAGGGTCTCCTTCTCAAAGATGAAACTCCTGAGGTTGCTGATGATATCTACTTGCTCTCCTTCAATTATCTTGAGATTTGGCTGGATAACTGGAGGTGTAAGATCAGGTTGTTGAACTGGAGTAGTAGGACGCTAGAGAGTCATTCGCGTGTCATGAAGCCTAAGCTTTCTTTAAGTTCTATGCCTCGTGCCCCATGGTGGGTGCTAGAAAACTGTTGGCGTTTCAAATTGCACCTCTGGAATGCGGTTTGGAAACAAACAACTATGTGCAGTAACCTGTTCTTCAAATTCGGAGGGGAAGCTCCCTTTTTCGCTGAGTTTTCTAAAAGAAAGTAAACTAACGCTAATTTGCCTATCTTTTATTTCAGCTGCGAGAACACAAGGTTATAGAACTCTTGACGTTGCAGCTAAGGTTTTCTCTTTAATAAAAACTATCAACTACAACTAACTTACGCTAAAGACGTTTCTAACTTCTCAAGTAAATGCAGAGCAAGAGAGTTAGAAATGAACAAAGTTTGATTCTCTGACATAGATACTTAGATAAACTTTCTTCCAACATACATTTACTGAATTTCGATGTAAGCTGAAATGGAGATCATATAAGCATAACACAATAAACATAAATTTGAGACTTTATATCGCGGCAACAAAGCAAGCACAAGACTTTATTTTCTCAAACTTTGGGCACAAGAGATTACACCTCTGGGACAGTAAATTGTAGCAAAATGTATGCAACATGCGATCAAACTAGATTAACACTTATCACAAGATCGGACAAAAACTGAATAGCAATCTTGAAGGCCAAAACAAGCTCATCAATTTCACTATCACAATCCAAGTTCTGAACAACATTGAATAACAATGAGAAGGCACTAATAGGCTCAGCGTCTTGTTATCACTAGCATGGTTAAAAAAAAATGAGCAAAGGTTACTCTTATTTATAACTAAGCAGAGGCGTACGGAACCCTAAAATCTCCTTGCTTTTACAACTAATACTCGCCAACTCGCAAGTTTTATTTCTAATTCTAAAAGAAGATAACATCTAACACCTAAGAAAGCATGTAAAATAGGAAATGCCAACTCATTACATTTTTTTTCTCTCTTCTCCAAAGAGTGGATAAGAATCAAGCCAAGAATAGAAAGAAAGCTAGGAAGAAAGCTTCTAGATGAAAGCTGATTTAGATTTCGATCACATCCGCTAAAAAGCGGTAAACTGTATCCTTGGTAGGAGTGTCAATACTATTAATGACAAAGTGCCATTTTTCCAAGATTTCTTCGCCCTTTGCAATTGATCTTAGGAAATCTTCACCCTCATTGGCCGCTTTCTCGAGCTTTGCTAACATCATGGAAATTAGACTCATCCTTCCAACATTGCTATCGCTGCCATGAACAATACTCTGAAACTCTGCTTGGACTACATCAAGCCCAATGTATGAACCATCCTCAAGGCAATACTGACAAGGACTTGCTGCAACAAACTCTCTTATGAACTCAAGAGCATCGATAAGCCTTTGTTTGTACGCAACAAACTCCTTGGATATTCTTTCATATGTCCTCACCTTGAAAAGGTGACCTTTCCACTCCATAATCTGCCTTTTGTGTTCTCTTGCAATTGTTGAGCCATATGCCATATCTAAATCTGCAACTATGATTTCATGCATAGGCTTGACCTTTGCTATTAATTGCTCAAAATCCTGGGTACTTCGACATAAATCATGAGCATTGTATCTCAGGTGAAAGATCTGTGCCAGAATCTCTGTGCCTCGGATGATGAATTCTTCAATCCATTCTTGAGTTTGTTTCCCACAAATAACCAACTACCTCAACTGCTGCTAATCAACTAGTGTCTTTAAAACCTGGGGCAGCAACTGTGTTGTTTGTGAAGTGCCATGAATGAGGTGAGAAATGTATAACCGGAGTTGACGGTTTTCAGCCTTGAGGGCTGCCTTGTCCTCTCCATCTTTTAGCACTTTTTCTTGAAGGTTTTCATATACCATTTTGAACAAACTCATATCAGGATGCCTAGTGCTCTTGCCAAGATTGGCTTTGACCATTACAAAGTCATCAACATCCACCTCATCCCTGTTTCTATCTTCAGGAGGTGTAGCCGTCTCTATGACCGTCTCACCATCAAGATTTCTCTCAAAGTGTATATGTTTCTTTGCTTTCTTCTTAGGTGCTTCCTGATACACATCATCGAAATTCAGCTGATAAGGTCTTCATCTTGTCCTTCCCAAAGAGCTCTCAAGCCAAGATTTGGTATCTCTACTAACATCCATGGGAGGTTTAGTTGCAATCTCTTCTTCTACCTCCTCGTCCTCCAAATCAATATGAATTGGTGAAGACCTTGTAGATGGCAAAGGCTCATGTATCAAGGGTACATCTTCTGTTTCCTCTTGAGGTATGGGCTCATGTGGAGGGGCTTCTATTTCAACTGTTGGCTGCTCCTGTATGACTATACCTGAGAAGTTCAACCTCTTCTTTGCATTCTTTGTTGATCTACTACCCTTTACAACCTCTTGAGACTGACTTTTTCCTTTCATCTTCGACTGAGCTCTAGAAGAAGAGGGAAGTGATGAATGTATTCTTGGCGGCTCTGCTTCTGGGATGGATTTCTTCCTCTTGAGGACCAAGAAAGTCTTGCTGTATTCAGTGATTTGGCGAGTCCTTTCTTCCACTGAGATGCATTCTTTGTTTGCCCAATTAACCTGTGGAAGAGTTTGTTGCTCAATCTGATTTCGAGTGATGCTGGGAGAAGCACGTCTTCGTCATCATCCAATAACCCCTCAATATCCTTAGACAAACAATCTTTCATTTGATGAAGAGTGAGTCTGCTATTGCTACGCCTTCGAACCTTGAACTCATCTCTGCAGTTGGCCCAAAAATCCTCGAGTGTGGGCACATGAGCATAGTTCTGACCAAGTCCGGCTGCATAGACACCATGGGGATCATAAGATCGTCTCTCGCTGAAAATCTTGAGACCGAGTTTAGCTAACTCTTTACGCATTATCTTGGAATCTGCTGATGATCTGCACCTGTAGATTCCTAATTCAAAAGGAAAGCTGAAGGCTGGTTTCTTTTTATTCCGCAAGTGAGTGTGAACATTTGATACTTGCCTTAGAAATTCCATGCACACAACCTCATCTAATGGATACCTTGGTAACATGAGAAGAGCACCAGAATAGCCATAAACTCTTAAGTAGGTGAAAGTAGCAAACTGAAGAAACCAATCCACCCATTCTGACATTGCTGCCTTGGCAGTAGATGAAATGTGTATGTGTAACTCATTGTCAAGGTCTCGCACTGTATGCATCAGGAAAGCTTCATTCACTCTTTTGTAGTGATGTGATGATGCTATGAACACCAACTGAGTGTAGTATTTGTAGACATGCTATACATTTAGGGACCCCTCAGTGTTTAACCCTCTGAATTTGCCTTGGAAGGCAACTAAGTAGACTAGGTAGGAGATCATGTGGAATTCATGCCTATTGAAGTACTCAGTTATCTAGTGATGAAGGCAGTCACTGATCAATGTAGGCTAATCATAGAACTCTGTTTTCTTCATGATATGAGGTATCACATAAAACATCCAAGGCTAAAACTTCGTTGCATCTGCTTGGCCAGTAATACGGTTGACCAAGGTGATTATTATGGCGATTTCATCCTTAAACTCTCCTCTCCCGACGTTCTTTGGCAA
This sequence comes from Sequoiadendron giganteum, assembly GCA_007115665.2. Classification (NCBI taxonomy): domain Eukaryota; kingdom Viridiplantae; phylum Streptophyta; class Pinopsida; order Cupressales; family Cupressaceae; genus Sequoiadendron; species Sequoiadendron giganteum. The sequence goes on along the minus strand of CM021103.1, from coordinate 418,551,922 downwards.
TGTCTTATGTTTTTCCTTCATCCACTTCTGTGCAATCTTTTTGCTATATTTTTCTTTATGCATTTCCCATACCCTTTCACATTCATCCATAGAGATGGTAACACTTCCAGGCCAAGACGGAATTGAGAAGCATTTTTCAATCATATCTGGCTTTAGGCTGCAAATTGCTCTTCCATCCACTGACTGAATCTCCCTCGTTGCAAGATTGTAATGCTTGATGCAATCAATTACGAATTCTAAGCTCTGTACAGAAAAGGGAATGGACGCTGCTGCAAGAAGTCTTGAATGGCCAAGGTGCCTGATGGTGACATTGACTGCGTCTTCCAAAGCACGCAGATTGAATACTGGTTTGATGTGGTGTAAGTCAATCTCAGTTGTTTCGATGAAGTCATGATACAGTGCTGATTTAGTCTTGAACTCAGTTGGAATGTACTCCATTCTGCAGAATTCGAAGATTGACTGTAATCTTGCCTATATTCTAACAAGTTTTGCACTACTTTCTATTTTTAGCTTGCTGATTTTCTTCTTCAAATGGATGAAAATTTTCAATTTTTTTTTGAGATATGGGTTTTATTTAGAATTTCGTTACAAGCCAACCCAAATCGTTTGTTTTTGAAAATTTTGAGTGTAGGCCGAAAAAGCAGCAAACCTAATTTTCTCTAAAAAAGCACGAAAAAGATGGCACCTGGGTTTTGTTCAGAAGCACATTTTGGATGAACCCAGTTGATCAGATCTTTAAAACCTTGAAGTCTGATTGAAAAAGCAACCAGTTGAAATTTCTCTGAAAAAACTGTGATATGGGTTATGTCTAGAAGAATGTTTAAGAAAGACCCAAAAGATTAGAAGTTGAAAATCTTGAAGTTTTCTCTGACATGCAAAGAAAAAGCAACTGCTGCAACTTTGAAAAAGTTCTTCAAAAATTATCCAGAAGATAGAACTAGTATAACCCAGCTCGCTGAAAATTGAAAACAATGACCTCCTTCTTCAAAGAATTGATGTTCTGGATGAAAAAGCATGAAAAAGTAGGCCTCCTTGTGTGCTGGTCTGAAAATTCTTTGGAAAACCAGCAAGTTTGAGTTCTTGAATCTTGAAAAGAGAAGTTTTTAAGTTGTTGCTCTGCTTCTCCCTAGACGCCACTTGCAAGAAAATATGAAAAATGAAATACAAAGGCACCTTAAATAAGTTTTGCTTTGAGAAAAACAACTTTCTTTTGCCCTAACTCTTCAAAACCCTAACTTGAACTTGTGCATTGAATGTGGACGTTTGTTTTTCATTTGAGATTTTGAAATTTTCAAAAATTTGACTAAGGCATGAGAGTTTGGGCGCCCTTCTTCGCTAGAGGCGCCTATCTCTTTTAGACTTAGCCATTTTTCCATTACTTTCAACTTTTCCTCAATTTTCAACCCTTGTTTGATCTTGATTTCCGGCTTCCAGATTGATGCGACAGATGCGCTGAATGATTCATCGCGGAGCCTGATCGATTCTGTCAACATCGTTCTAGAGACAACTTTTAGCAAAAACATCATTTGACCCCTCAAAATGCCGGGTGCCTATTTCCTCCAGGGGCGCCCATCTTTACCAGTGTTAGCCATTTTTATGAGCTTCAAGTTCTTGCTTGTCTTTTGATCTTCAGATAAATTCATGATTGCGGGAGCTAAACTGATCAGATCGATTGGTTATGATTGCGGGAGCTAAACTGATCAGATCGATTGGTTGTCAGGTTCACTGGATAGCTGAGAAGAATCTGGAGGGGGTCTCTTGGATACTCCATCTCCGACAAAGTTGATTTGAAGCTTCAAAAGCTTGGGTGCCCTTCTTGACTGGAGGCGCTTATCTTCCTCAGAGTTAGATTTTCTTTGAAATTTTTCATCCTTGCTTGACTTCTGTCATTTTACTCACATTTTCTCCTTCGTTCAGCCCTCAACATCTGACGACTGCCAGCTCCAATGAACGTGCTGATGGTTGCATTGGGAAGCTGGATCAAGTTGGAAGAAGTCATGTTAGAGGTGTATCAACAAATTCATCCATCTAATACCTTAGAAACTTGGGCGCCTATCTCCTCCAAGGGCGCCCATGGCTTCCAGACTCAAACCATTTTTATCTGTTTTCACCTTGAAGTTTGAAAACCTCTTGTCATGGCCTCTGTTCAATCTTAGTTTTCCGGTGGTTGAGTGACCTGATGAGCTGACGAAGACATCCGCTGCGAAGCTGACAGGAAACTGAACAACATTGCATGGGAGCACAAACCCTAATTCCATCATCTGATGCCTTGAAAAGCTAGGCGCCTATCTTCTCCAGGGGCGCCCATGGTTGGCAGAGAATTTTTTCGAGATTTTCAAATTTCTCCTTCATTTGACGTGTTTCCCTTTGCTCTGCTACCGAAGACGAAAAATATTCTAAGGCATGAAGGTTTGGGCGCCTATCCTTGACAGGGGCGCTTGAAGTCTCCAGACTTAGCCAAAAATTCTCATTTTTCAACTTTGACAACTTCCCTTCTCCGTTCCTTGTTCTTCGTGCACCTTCATCATTAGCAGCTTCCGTTCAATGCTTGAATGTTTGATTTTGACACCTGGCAGCCGACTGACCTCCATTGATGACCTTGGTGCTCTTGAAAAAGCTTCTAAAAAAGCAGAATAGACCCACTAGGGTAAAACTGATCTTTTTCGTGATTTTGATTGCACCAGCCTGATGAGGAAGTATTTTAAGCCAATCAAAATTAGTCTCAACCCTAGAAGCCAAACTTTCTATTTTTAGAAAATTTTGCCAGTATTCGTTTCAAAAGAAACCCAGAAAGACCCAGAAAAAGTTTCTATTTTTAGAAAACTGCTAAAAATAGAAATTTTCCTAAAATTTAGGGTTGAAAAACTGAAATCTGGGTTTTGTAGATTTGGTCACTTTGATTCTGCTTAGATTGTCAGATTTTGAAAATTTTAAGTTTTTGACCCTCATGCAAGACATGCAAACCCCAATTTTGACCTTTTTGATAGATTTAACAAGATTTTGACTCATTTCTTCAAAATGCCTAAGTGTAGCAATTTCTTTTATTTGGGGTACAACATAAAGAACTTCTGAAACACCCCACAATAGCACCAAATAACATATACCCAATAACCCAGCTATGAAATAGCAACGTAATACCTTGAATGGATGAACTAGAAGGCTAGTATAGGTCTAAAATCACCCTTTTTGCTGCTGTACTTTGGACAAATCAGAACTGAAACATTACTGTTGATGCTTTGGAAACTCAAAAAAGGAGCATACAAACACATCCACAAGCAAAATACTAGAAAACTCCCTTCAAACTCCACCCAACACACCTCAAAACATTGAATAGGTCTTCATCTTGGCAACATCAAAAACTGAAACTCGATTTGAAGCACAATGGTGATCTCTAGAATGAAATCACTCCAATTTAGTTTGGGATTATCTCTCAAATCCGAAACTAGAAATCAAATGAGGGTTTTGGTCCTCAAAAGATTATGGAAGAACATGCAAGTTCTATCCGACAACATAACAATATGAGAAAACTTTAGCTGCTTAGCATATCTAAATGAGCCCCCTACACCTCCTTTTATAGCTTTTCATTACTTTTTCAAAAAAATGTTTTTTGCTTTTTCGCAGTTTTTTTTTCGAAAAAACATTTTTTCTTTATGTTAAATAATTCATTATGTGCAAACATTTAATCACCTTTCCAACGATCTATTACACTAAATTGTCCTTTAATTATTTCTCAACATTAGACAACATTAGTGAAATATTAATTAAATAATTTAATAACTCACCAAAGTTGTGGAAAGTACTACGTCATCGGAATCCAATTCTGACTACACCATGATGAAATTGAAGTAGTAGGAAGATGATTGAAATCAACTTGGTGGCTTTTTAAAAATAGCCCGCTCCAAGAAATTTGGAGGGCATCCAGAAGGTAGGAAATCGATTCCGAAAGCATCAAAGGGCTCCAACTAACCAATTGAACTCAAACCCAAGAAAAATTGCTTTGCACGATTGATCAACTGCTTCTCCAAGAATGTTGGAGTTCTCGCTAACTAACCAGTTAGCCTTCAAAAGACTTGGAAATTGGCTAAGTGCCAAAAGGGGACATTACAATAGAGAATACATCACTTGTAGGAGAAGACAACAGTTTCTTAATTCAGATTGTGAAGAGGAAGACAATATGGGTGATAGGGACGATCCACAAAATCCATGTACTATGCAGATTTCAAATGATTTGGTTAAAGGGCAGCAACAGTTGGTTCAATTAATGACTCAAATGATGCAAACCATTAATACCAATAACAATAATACAAGTAACAATGGTACTAATGGAAACCATGGCAACTATGAAGAGGTGAGCAATACAAATAATCCAGCCATAAAAAACTCTAGGGCAGCCAATAGAACTACACATAGGCCTCTAAAGTCTAACGTCATAGAGGCACCACCAAGGGGGCAAGCAGGACAACAAGAAGGTGGTGAAGGGTTTGTAGATTATTTGAGGGAGTACCAATCATTAGGAGAGGAATTTCATGCAACTATGTCCTTAGCTTATTTTTGCTAGGTCAAGTATAGGAATAGGCCCAGAGGAGATAGGGGACATGAGTCTAATCAAGAGTTGTAGCATAGAGTGGGAAAGTTGTCAATTGTTAGCTTTAATGGTTCCAACAACTGTATTGCACATTCATGGGTGCAGAAATTAGATACATACTTTTAGCTCAACGCCATGTTAGAAACAAAAGCCATTAAGTACGCCACACTTCGTCTTGATGGAGAAGCTCACAAGTGGTGGTGTAATGTCCCCTTTTGGCGCTTAGCCAATTCGTGCATATTTAGCCAATTTCCAAGTCTTCTGAAGGCTAAATGGCTAGTTTGGGAGAGTTCCAACATTCTTGGAGAGCTCAATTTAGGGTTTTCTTAGCATCTAGTGGTGGTGCGGAGTTCAATTGGCTTTTTGGTTTGCGGTGACGCTCTTTGTAGCGTTTTGGGATTTTTGGGTTGTTCTCCACAGTTCTTGGAGAATACTGCTATTTTAAGTAAGTGCTTGTTTTGGCACTCAACATTATTCTTCAACATCAACTTCTTCTTGGCATGCTTAGTTTTGGTTTTCAATGCATTGGCAATGCTTTCCGCAATGTTGTACCCAAAATAATTTTTTGGCATTCTGCTTAAATTGAGCTAAATCATGTAAAAATGCCATCAAAAGTCTGTTTTAGGTCAAACCAAACATAAGGTTTTTGTAGGTTTCTGTCAAGGAACATATGTGTAAAATTCTAAAAAATTGAAAATTAGGGTTTCGTGCCCCTATTTCTAGGGAAACCCTTGAAAATAGGACCTTCTCGGAAATGATTGAAAATGATTTTGATAGGATTAATTGACTTCACGATCACACTAGTCAAGTCAGAATCATCAAAAAACATGTTTTACTCTAGTGGGTCTATTCTTATTTTTCAGGAACAAAGTTAGGAGCTCCGTAGCCATTAATGGCAGATTGGCCAGTACCAGGTGCTGAGAGCTAAGCCTCAAAAGCTTCAACAAAGAAGCCATGGCGGAAAAGGTTAAGAAAGATGATGTTTGATGACGGAGATTCTCAAAATTGAAAAGGCCAATATTTGGCTCTCTGGAAGGAAGACGCCTTGCTACCAAGGAGGAAATGCTGTCAAGGGTCAAAAGGCGCCCCTCTTGAAGAAAGGCGCCCTTTTGTCTCAAGGGCCAAATGTAGTATCATGTCCATCCGAAGCAGTCACCTTCTTCATGTTCATGCTAGCTATTCAACGCATCGTCAAACGAGATCATCTGATCCAAAGATTGCCAGCAAACATCAACGAAGTATGTAGACGCTGCGAGCAAGAACATTCAAAATGAAAGTGAACTTCACAACAAAAGCGCCCCTACTGGCCAAGGGCGCTCCTCATTTCAAGGCACCTGATGCAGTTATCAACAATTGCTTTATACAAGGCATTTGTCCAGCTTCGTGATCAATCCGATAGCACGTTCACAGGACATGTCAAACCGTCAAATGCTGAGATCAAGCAGAAACCGCCAAAGGTGAAGACTGAAAGAAGAACATAAAAATTGGCTAAGTTTCGGTCAAAAGAGCCCCTGCTGAAGAAAGGCGCCCACCTTTTTGAGCTGCTAGATGTAGTCCATTTGCTCGGTGACCTGCAGGATGATCTTCTCCACTTTGAATAGATCTCAACAACAAAATCGTCAGCGAAGACATCAGACAACTCAATCATCTGATGACAGAGATCAAACCAAGGCAGTTTATAGCATGAGTGTAATCAGTCAACAAGTCAAAGGCGCCCTTGCTGGCTAGGGGCGCCCTTAGATTTGAAAGACCTAAACAGACCTTCAAGAGCTGAGAAACCAGTCATCCTTTCCAAGACTAAGTTGGTTACCCAACGCATAGTCAAGCAAAGCCATCTGACTCGTCAGCCAACGGTGACATCATATCAAAGCACAGAGTGTCTAAATTCTGAAAACGAAGAACAGTCATGAAAATTGACTAAGTCAGGGCTAAAAGCGCCCCTACTGAAGAAAGGCACCCTTGAATTTGGAGCCTCAAACTCAAGCTTCTGACTTGTTGACTCCCAAGCATACCTCTTTAGGATGGTTCAATCTTAACAACAGATCTGTCAACAGCTGCTAAAAGATCGTCTCAACAACCGAGAGCAAGGATCAAACAAAGACACTCTAGCCTAAAAAATGATGAAAAAATGCTCAAAACTCAAGGACGCCTAAAAGGTCAAAGATGAATTTGTTGACTTGAATTAAGAAATTTTGGAGGCAAAAGGAGCCAAACACCCCACAATCAGTGGAAATCAGCTTTTTGAACTCTAGAACAGGCTAAATTAGGCTTCAATCATGAGTTGGCGCCCATGCTTGATGCATTTCAACTTGAATCATTATATAATCAAGCTAGGCATCCCTTTTTCATTATTTATTATGCAGGTTGAAGATCAAAACAACAATTTTCTCTCAAATACGTCTTTTCAAGATTTGGCGAGGGTTTTGAACCGTTCTTCAATATTTTTTGAAGATTAGTGGCATAACGAGATTTCTTCTCAGAGGTTGAATACAGAGACAAAGCTTTACAAGGAGGCAGCTAATAACTTCCAATCCACCTCTTGTCTACTTCCTCTCTTCTATCTTAAATTTTTTGCATGTCACAAAAAACAATAGGCTACCATAGATCTGGCCAACTGGGTATGATCAACATAATTTTCCAGTAAAACCCATCTCTTCAGATTTTCTAGAAACGACAAACTTGTTGCCCCTATTTTTAGGGATTTTTCCGGCAAAGTCTCAGAATAAAAAATCTAAAGATCTGGGTTTGTTCAACATTGACGCATGAACAAAACCCATGAGCCATATTTTTTCTGAAAAAATACTTCTCGGCAGGCGTTATTTTTAAGGGTTTTCATAAATTGTCAGAACAGGGTCATGTGCATAGTTGATCTTTAAGTTTTTTAGGATGCAGTACTCTCAGGTACAATACAAGACCAAGACGGCCTTGTACCATGATTTCCTGAAAACAATTGACATAGACTTACATCAGAAGAACCCAGAGGTCAATTCTGAGGATTTGGAGGGCATGAATCAAATCACACTGCAAAACATAGAAGAATCCGGATTGCTTCAAGCTGCATCAATCCCTATCATATTACAGAGTGTGGAGCTTGTAATTGCTTGCATTAAGCATTACAATCCTACCACAAGAGAAATCCGATCAGTGGATGGGAGAGTGATCTGCAGCTTGAAACCAAAGGACATTGAAAAATGTTTTGCTATTCCACCATGCCCAACCAACAAGGTCATATTTGTGAAGGAATGCGAATAGGCATTTGAAGCTTCAAAGGACAGGTGTTCACAAAAAATGGTAGAACAATGGTTAAAGGTGAAAAACGCTAGCTTGCCCAAATTAGTTGGACGAGGAGAATTTAGAGACGAGTATGCAGTGTTAATCACTCTACTCAGCAGGATCACTGGACAGGAAGAGGGCAACCAATTTCAGTCGTGGATTTATTACATCATTGCCAAGACTATCAGCAAAAGAGAACATTACGACTGGGCCACCCTGATCAGTGACAGTCCACCAACAAATCACCAGGTTTCTAGAGGCTCATAGGTTCCACATGTGTTCCTACCTGGTATACCTGATTTCCTTCCAAGGCGAATTAAGGACACTAAGCACTGTGGGGACCTTAGGTGTGCAGAAGGTCCATGAATACTTTCCGCGTCTTGAGTTTACTTTGGCAGAATGACACTTCAAACGGATGAATGACCTCTTCATCATGCACACCGTATGAGACCTTGACCATGAGATGCACGTGCATATATCACCAGCAGCCAAAGAGGCAATGGTGGACTGGGTGGATTGGTTTATTCAATTCCCCACCTTCACCTACATATGCATGTATGGTTACAATGGTCACCCTGTCATGATGCCACGCTACCCTTCAGATAAGGTAGTGTTCATGGAATTCCTAAGGCAGTTGGCCGAAGTTCACTCTCACCTACGCCTAAAGAAGAAGTCAGCTGCGAACTTTCCCATTCAGATGGGACAAGCTCCAACTTCCTTGGGCGCACTTCAGCCCATGAACTTCTATTTTCCTTCCCAAGGCATTCCATGCCTTAGCAATCTTGTCTTTCACTTAGCAATTTTCCTCCTCAAGCTCCAACTTCCTTGGGCGTATTTGCCATGGTGAGAAGGAACTTTCTCAACCTTAGGCGCATATAACATGTGGAGGGGAAAATAACTTGGGCGCATTTCATAGGGTCTACTTTCATTTTACTTGCCTTAGAAAATTTCCTAACACTTCCACCACCTTGGGCGCATTTCATGGCATGAGCTCCCATTTTAAATGTCTTAGGCGCCCTTTCACCATCATTCACACTGAGGGCGCATTTTACCCTCTTAGCTTTTATTTCCCAATGCCTTGGGCCTTTTTTCTTCCTTGGGCGCATTTCACCCCATGGATTTCCATCTTGCAACACTTAGAATTTTTTTTATGCCTCCTTTCTTGCCAAGGGCGCATTTTGAAGGGGGAACTTCCATTTTAAACCTTTTCTCACCTCTCACCTCCTTCAAGGGCGCATTTCATAGGGTCTACTTTCCTTTCACTTGCCTTAGAATATTTCTTAACACTTCCTTTCATCTTGGGCACATTTCCACATGCAAGCTTCCATTTGATGCCTTAGAAACTTTTCAAACACCTCTTTACATGATGGGCGCATTTGCACATGCAAGCTTCCATTTGATGCCTTAGAAACTTTTAAACATCCTTGCTCAAGACATGGCGCATTTGAGAGGTGGAGGAGGAATTTTCTTTTACTTAGAAACTTTTTCAATTTTCATCCCCTTCATGGGCGCATTTAGGGGGGTGTGGAGGAAGTTTCAACGCCTTGAGATTTTATGCCATGTCTTCCCCATGCTTGGGCACATTTTAGAGGTGGAGGAGGAACTTTTCAAACACTTAGAATATTTTTAAACACTTTCCCTCTTGGGCGCATTTACCACTCCATGCTTTTGTTTTTCAGCCTTAGAAAATTTCTCACGCCTCTAGCTTGCCTTCTCATCTTGGGCGCATTTTCATGTGTCTACTTCCATTCTTCATCACTTAGAAATTTTACCTCCTTGCCTACTCCATGACTAGGGCGCATATAGAGGTGGGAGCTGCAATTTTTAACACTTAGAAACTTTTCATGCTTGCTCATTCCCCTTGCTTGCTTGGGCGCATTTTAGGGTATGAGGAGGAATTTCTCATACTTGGAATTTTTTTGATGCTAGTCTCAACTTGAAACTTCAACGTCTCAGCCACCTCTTGCCATTCTATTTTTAGCAAATTTTGGAGAAGTGTGACTCTTCGTGGCTTTTCACTCGTTCCGAACCTGGAGCTGGCGTGATATGTTTCTTGTGACCTCGCCACCCTGTTTATACCTGTTGCCCAAGCTCATTTTCTATTTTTAGCAAACCCTAAAATTGCTTGACTTCTGCAGCTCCGTTTGACTTGAAATTTTCACCAAGTGGTCCTCATCACTTGATGAACCTGTTCACACATGCCTCTCGTGCTGACCTGCTATTTATAGCCCTATTCTGGAGACGACTTACTATAAATAGTATGTGCTCTGATTGATCCCAAATTTCACCAATAGATTGCCTGAAGGATGCTGATCGCAGTGGGATATCTTCGTTTTTCGAAATTCTGGCTTTTTACCCTACTTTTTAGGCATCGAAGATGGAAACCCTAATCTGACTTGCATGTGGCTCAAATGACCTTTGTTTGACTTGATTTCCATCGCCTGTTGCTCTGCTCGTGAAACTGAAGTGTCGGGGAGTTGCTGGAGTGAAACTGCTATTTATAGTAAGTGTCTGGAAAGTGGTTAATCTGATGTTGGATGAGTTTGCATGTCATAGTGCCCGTGGGATCTCAAAAAACCCAAAAAAGCCCAGAAAATTGGTCAACATGCGGGCACTGGCTAAAAATAGTAAGTCCCTGAAAACTGATCCATTCTACTTGTATGTCACACCACTGCGAAGCTTTCGCAAAACCCATAAGGAATGTCCGAACATGCGTTGAAAAACTCTGCATGCCAACCCTAAAAATAGCCCTTGAAGGCTGAACTTTGAAAGTCATCATCTTGGTTTGCATGTTACATCACTGCGAAGGTCTTGAAAAACCCAGAAACATTCCCCAGACATGCATTTGAAAAGCACATGTGAAGATCCTGAAAATGGCTCTTGAAGCCTGAACTGCTAAAAATAGCAAGTTGTCTGATTCTACCCAAATTTTGCGTGCAAGTAGCTTGGAGGCACCTTGAATGTGCTGAAGCAGTCAAAATTCCAAAATCCTGATGAAAAGCTTCCAGATTGAGCACGTACTAAAAATAGTAAGTTGTCCGGTTTCAATGAAAACTCAGTGGGAACCTGCTGGAAGCCTTCTGACAGCATTGTTAAGCTCAGATGTCAATTAGCCAACTCAATTCAGCTTCAAACTGTCTTGAAGAATGAAACCCCAATTTCACAAACAGTCAAAATTTCCATCAAATCAAACGATAGGACATCCCCGAAAGGACAAAAGATCAGAGAGAGAGAGAGAGAGAGACAAAACAACCCAAAAACCAAAGCCAAAAGACCAAAATGGAGCAAAAATTGGGGGGTCCCCATTTTAATGGGGCAATGTGTGAAAAAGTCACAACAAGACCTTCTCGGAATTGTCTCAGTGAGCGCCCAAGAGAGAATGGCTAAGGATGGCCAAGAAAAAGCAGCCTTAAAGGCTAGAAACCGACAGTTGAGGATGTATATTTCTAGCTTAATGCATGGCACTCCCAACTTCTCTTCTTTGCCACGGGAATTACTAGACCTCCCCGTGGAGCTAAACCATCATCAGTTGATTGCATATGGCAAACACTTGAGAAATCAAGTGGATGAATTTGTTGTTAGAGGACGATGTATACTGGCGGAAACATACCAGTTGAGAGACAGAGCACATGGACTCCACTTAGAGATCCAGCAGTCAGAACTGAGGACAACAAAGAAGAGGCGAGGGGATGAAATAACAGTCGCAGATTTGCAATTGGCATACCAATCAATTACCACCACAGAGAACAACCAACATCTTTTTGCTTGGAAAGAACAACTGGCATACAAGGTGAAAGCCTATGATGCCAATTCTGTGGAACTGATTGACTACAAACATATTGTCGCTGGTATTATCAACTTCGCAAGAACGTTGGTAATATCCTTCCCTCACATAGAATATCAACACCAGGGAGGAGAGTACGTTGAGCTGGGAATAGTGCAAAATCAATTCTGAGATGTCATCCGTAGCACGTTCCTCGATGATCATGATGGTTGCAAGTTGACCAAAGTTGCAGCCATATCTACCAAGTTGGATGACGCAGTTGCCAAGTGCATAGACTATCAGCAATAGCTTGTGACAGGTGGAGAAATGCTAAGATGCCACGTCATCATCTTGCGGAGCATTGATTGCCCAGAGGCTGAAGAGGTCAACGACTGGATAGAGGCACTGTTGACCAGTGGTGATGAGGTGTAAAGCACCCCAAGAAAGACGTTCTACCCTCTAGAAAGACATTAATTGTGACTTGAGTTAACTTGATGCCCCTTTCCAAGTTAACTCCAGGTCCCACAGATCATGCATGTCAGATCCCACCAATTAAGGATGTCTAATTTGACTTCCACGATTTGTGGATCTCAGATCTCCACTAAATGTGGATGTCTATTTTGGAGGCACATTTGTAATTTAATTTCACTTATAGACTTATAGTTAGGTTTCAGTCAACTGAGGTAGACTTCCAGTTTGACTTTTGTTTAGTTTCAGTTAACTGAAGTAGATTTCTAGTTAACTACTTGCTCACCTACTTTTAGACTTAGGAATAAATCTTGCTGATTGGCAAGAACTGATTGCTAACTCAAGGAGACTTTAGGGTTGCCTACTCCTTTGAGTTTCTATAAATGAGAGCCTTGGGCTCATTATTTGTTAACCTTTATTTACTACACAAAATTGCTGCGCCATTGTTGCCACAAGCTTGCAAAGTTATATTTGTTCACTCTTGGATGAGAGTTAGTTGGTTGATCGCAATTGTGCATGATTTCGTGCCTTTGCTGTCCTAACCTTTGTAATTCATTGGAAAAGCTTGAAGAAGAAAATCAGATGGCACATGCTTGTTTGATCTAAATATTTGAGTTGTTTCAACGTCTTGTTTTCAATAGCTTATTGTTTCAATCTCCTCCTCGGACAGGGATTCCTCCTCCTTGGATATTTTGTCATCAATAGCTATCGTTTGATGTTGTTTAAGGATCCAGATTTCAGCCTATACTTCAGATAGGGGTTCCTCCTCCTTAGCAATCCTGATATCCATATCATCGTACCTTGTTGTTTCTAGTATGTTGTTTCCCAGCCTATACCTCGGATAGGGGTTCCTCCTCCTTGGCAAGTCTTAGATCCAACCTACCATAAAGAGTGTTCGCTTGTATAAAACCTTATCCCAGCGTATATCCGAGAGTTCAGAGCCTCGGCCATATTCTAAGGAGACGGTGGATTCGAGTGATCCAACCCATCCATTTCGCTCCTATGCCCTCATGCTCTATTTATCTTGAGGAGGTGGGATAGTTTAGAAGCTAGTTTAGTCTTAGTTAAGATCTGTAGAAACCAGAGAAAACCTTAGCTATGACGCATTGTGTTTATGCACCCTTGTGTCCTGTTGCTGAGTAAAAAAGATAGGAACCTTAGTCTACTCTACCCTTTTTTACGTACAACATCAGCAAAGAGAGATCTTCCTCTCGATAATCTGAAGAGCAGTACTATAACACCTACAATAGTTGTCTATTTCCAATAAGCACTCCAGAGGTGCTAATTGAGATGCCAACACGCAAAATTGTTTGGATTATTTAAATTATTACACTAAAGTTATAAAGTTAACGTTATAATATTTACTTTAGTGTTTTAATTTAATAAAGTTATGTTATGTCCCCTCAAGTGGACGCCTAGGGGAAAGGGGACTTAGACTTAAAGCTATTTAAAAGAAAAACAAAAAAGTGCTTTTCCGAAAAGCAATGAAAATGCAAAAAATGCTTTTTCGAATAATTCCATTACTCTCCAAAATAACCATAATTTTAAAATAATAATTCCATTATTCTCCAAAATGACCTTTTTGAAAGATAAATAATATTTCAATGTGCAAAAAGCCCCCCCAAGACTAGGCGTCCAACTTTGAGGCACATTTATAGCACCTTTTAATTGAATTATTACACTTAGTTGTTTTATTAATATTTCAACATTAGACAACTTAAGTGAATATTTAATTTTATCTACCTAAGTTGTAGAAAGTACCAAAATGATATAGAAATAGAATTCTGATCATACCAACATGATACTAAAGATCTAGGATGGTGACTTGAGGCAACTGGGTGACTTTCTAAGAATAGCAAACTTCTCCAGAAATTTGGAGAGCTCCCAAAAGGTCAAAAATCAACTTTGAAAGCATCAAGAGGCTCCACACTACCAACTGAACTCATTTCCATGAATAACAATTTTGATAAACTGAATTTGTGCTCTCCAAAAACCTTTGAGTTCTCCCTTATTTACCAATTAGCCTACGAAAACTCGAAAATAGGCTAATTGTCCATAATTAGATTATGCTTGAGGAGACATTACATGCCTTTAGAACTCCAAATAACCTACCTGTTGTGACCTTTTTCACACATCACCCCATACAGATGGGGACCCCCTAATTTTTGCTCCATTCTGGTCTTTTGGCTTTGGTTAGTGCGTCTCTCTCTTTATCTCTGGTCCTTCCGGGGATGTCCCGTCATTTGACCTGGGTTGAAGTATTGGTTAAAGTCTGTGTAATTAGGGTTTTCATCCTTTAGGCTTATTTAAGGTCAAACTGAGTTATAAAATTGAAATCCAGGCTTAGTACAGCAATCACAAAGCTTCCGGCAGGGTCCCATTAAATTTTCACTGTATTCCGACAACTTGCTATTTTTAGTAAGTATTCCATTTGGGGCTATTTTGTTGAAATTTTGGAATTCTGTCAGTTCCACCACATTCAGGTAACATCAAGCTGCTTGCACGTAAATTTTGAGCCAGATCAGACAACTTGCTATTTTTAGCAGTTCAGGCTTCAGGAGCCATTTTCAGGGGTCAAACGTATGATTCCTCATTGCATGTCCGGAGATTACTTCTAGGTTCCTCGAAACCTTCGCGACGATATAACATGCAAACCGAGACGATCACTTTCAGAGTTCAGCCTTCAGAGGCTATTTTTAGGGTTTGCATGTAGAGTTCTTCAACGCATGTCCGGATATTCCTTCTGGGTTTTTCGAGAGCTTCGCAACAGTGTGACATGCGAGCGGAGGAGATCAAATTTCGAGGACTTACTATTTTTAGCCAGTGCATGCATACAAACCAGTTTTCTGGGTTTTTCTGGGTTTCTTGAGATCCCACAAGCAATATGACAGGCAAAATCATCCGGCAGTGGATGAGTCACTTTTTCAGGCAGTTTCTATTTTTAGCAGGTACACTCTGGCAGCCGCCCAACACTCCAGTTCAGCAAGCAGAACGACATGCGGAGGGAACGAAGTCAAACGGAGACCGTTCGGGATACATGCAGGTCAAATTAGGGTTTCCACTTTTATAGGGGGTGAAATCCAGAAATTGTCAAAACGAAGCACCTCACCAACATCAGCACACTTAAGGCACCTGCTGGCAAAATTTGAGCAGAATCGGAGAACTTACTATTTTTAGTAAGTCAGGGCACGGCTATAAATAGCAGGTCTGCACCTGAGGTTGGCATCAGGGCGACACTCAAGTTATCAGGATCAGGCGTTGCAAGTTTCAGGTCAAATGGAGCCATGGAAGTCAGAAAGTCAAGAACTTACTATAAATAGCAGGTGGCTATAAATAGCAGGTTAGGGCAGAGGACTGGCAAAACAGGTTCACAAGGCAAAGAGGGTCAGATGATGAAATTTTCAGGCAAAATGGAATTGAGGAAGTCAAGGAAATCAAAGACTTACTATAAATAGCAGGTGGCTATAAATAGCAGGTCAGGGCAGAGGACTGGCAAAACAGGTTCACAAGGCAAAGAGGATCAGATGGTGAAATTTTCAGGCAAAACGGAGCTATATGGGTCGAAAATCAAGGGACTTTCTAAAAATAGCCTGACTTGCCCAAAATAGACGGTGAAGATGAAGGCAGGCAGAGGTATGAAAAAGTTTCTAAGTGTTCAAATGGAAGTTGCCCATGGAAAATGCGCCCAACCTTGTGAAGTGACTTAGAAAATATTCTAAGGCAAAAACAGAAGTATCACCTCTCAAATGCGCCCTCAAGCAAAATTCTAAGTGTGTGAAAATTGTCTAAGGCAAAAACGAAAGCACCACCCTCAAAATGTGCCCACCATGGAGACCTCTTGAAAATCTTCTAAGGCATCGAAAATTTTCTAAGTGGCAAAATGAAAGTAGCCACCTCCATTTGTGCCCTCATCTTGAAGCCCGCCATGTTAAGTGCGCCCAAGGAGGATGTTGCCTAGTGAAAAAGCGGCTAAGGCATGGAAATCAAAGCTAGAAGGCTAAAATGTGCCCTCAAATGAAAGCACATCACCTTAAATGCGCCCACCTTCAAGAAGGGAACTTTGAAATTTCTAAGGCACGAAAATAAAGTGGCCTACCTCATTTGTGCCCAAGGTAAAGTGAAGACCCTCAAAGAAAATTCTAATTCATTGAAATAAAAGTTCAACATGGGAAATGCACCCTCACCTCAAGAATATTGAAAGTGTTGGACAATATTCTAAGGCATAAGATGGAAGTTCCCCTAGTGAAATGCGCCCATGATAAAGTGAAAGCTTCCTATGTCAAATGCGCCCAAGGTTATTGGAGCCCAAAAAAACGCCTAAGTCATTGAAATGAAAGTTGAGGGTATGAAATGCGCCCACTTCATGAATTGAAATTTGCCTAGCTGAAATGCGCCTAAGGCAAAAGTGGAAGTAGACATGTGTATTTGCGCCCTCAAGTGAAAGCTAACCCCTTGAAATGCGCCCAAGTAAGATGGAAAAACGCCTAAGGCAAAAGTGGAAGCTTCAAGGGTGAAATGCGCCCAGCTTGTTGTGGAGGTAAGTGAATATTTTTTTCAAGGCATAGATTGAAAGCTTGCCACTCAAAATGCGCCCTTGAAGAAGTTGAAGTGGAGATTTTTTTTATTTGGCAAAATGAGAGTGGACCCTCTAGAATGCGCCCTCAAGTAAAGGTGAAGCATGAAAATTTTCTAAGTGAAAAACGTCTAAGACAAAGTGAAGGCTTAGCATATCAAGTGCGCCCAGCTTGTGGGTGATTTGAAAATCTTCTAAGAAATAAAAATTAAAGGGTACCAAGAAGAAATACGCCCAAGAAATGAGAGGGATTTAAATTTTATTCCTAAGGCATGGAGATAAATATTTCACCAGAGAAGTATACGCCTAAGGGGGGTGAAAATTTAAATTTTCTACTAAGTGTATGAAGTGGAGAAATTCCTAGGGCGTGAAAATTTGAAAAATTGAAAGAGTGGGTGAATATGAAAATTTTCCAGAGGCATTTAAACGGGGTTGACAACTTGATGAAATATTTTCTAAGTAAAAATTAAATGAACCCGTTCAAAAGGCACCCATGAGTTAACAGAGTTTAAAATTAATTTCCTAAGGGAAATTCTAAATATTTTCGGAAGAAATTCGTTTTGCCTAGATTATTTTCCTGACGGAAGTTAAATCTCGGAGGATGAATTATTTCGAGCAGGCGAGTGATTCTAAATCACCCGGAGTTGAATATTTTAAAGAGAAAATTTAAAATGTCTAAGGCAAATTTTATGAAATCGAGGATTTAAGTGACAGACATTTTAAAAGTTGGAAATAAATTTACAACTCCCACGAATTTTTTTTTCGAGTTGAATTCAATTAAACACTGCGAGATTTTAAAGTGGGATTTTAAAGCGAATCAAGTGATTTTTCTCGCAAGTTGTTTAAATCACCAAGAGTTAACTGGCAGGCCAAGAGGAAAAATTCGAATTTTTACAAGGAAGGAATCATTATTAATGGCAACTGCCATAATGACTGGCTGACGACTAGCCCACTATTGCGCTTGAATTAGAAGATTCCAAACGAAGAGAGTGGAAAATTGATGAGGGTGCTAAAAATAGCCCCAGCATTACTTGGCAGGATTCTTCGAGAAGAATTATTTAAACGGTCTCTTCTCTCATTTCTCCTCACATTTTTCGAAGTTGAAGTTGCTGAAGAAGTTCTTGAGAGATTGAAATATTTTTGAAGTGGTTGAGGAGAGAAATTCTTTGAGAGTTTATCTTATTTCGGAGTGTTGCGTTGCTGAAAGTACGAAGTGCTGGAGAAATTTTTTTTTGCCGAGACTCTTTCTTTCGAAAGCTGATAGTGTGTTGCTGCAATTTCGAAGTTGAAGGTTGAAGTTGTTTTCCGGAGTTGCTGGAAGATTTATTTATTGAAGTTGCTGCAAAGGAGTTGCTGCAAATTTTATTTGTTCGAGCTGCTGAAAATTCGTTGCTGTTAAAGTTGAGAAGAAGTTGAAAGTTGCTGAGGTTGACAGAATTTGAGGAGAAAGATTTAATTTATTTTGTGCTGAGGAAATAACCACATTGCTGAAAGTTAGTAGTTGGCTGTGATTTTCTTCGCCAGTCAGAAGTGCAATCGTTGAAAGCTTCTTTATAAGCTCGGAGTTTTTATACAGTTTGAGGTTTGGAGTTAGATAATTAAGTTGAAGAATTTTATTTTCAAAAGCTAACTCCACGTCCGCAGCCGTCTCGGAGGCTATTTTATTTTATTATAAATCTGCAAGCTAACTTATTGTTATTCTATTTTATTTTGCAGATGGCTGGAGCAAAGGATGTTGCTGGAACAAGCAGAGCCGCAGGCAGAGCTGCAAACACTCAAACGGCCAAGGCTAGCTCATCCCGACAGGCAATGATCAAAAGGCTCGCCAAGTCATTTTTTCCAAAATCGGCAATTGTCTCCAAGCTGGCAGGGTTAAGTGACACCAACCTCGGGTCATTTAATTTAAATGCACTCAAGTCTAGGATGTACGGACTGGGAGGCCATCAACCATCGGTCACGGCACATAACATCATGAAGAGTGGTATCTATGCAGCCGCTAGTTTTCCACCAGCAATTCAGTGCCCGGAACTAATTATGGAGTGTGCGAACCACTACAAGCCGGAGCGTAGAACCATTGTCTCGCCGGATGGCAAATTGCTTGCCAACTTCACACCAGATGCCATCGGAGAGGCATTTGGGATTCCTACTGCCGAAAAGATGCTCTACAGATCAAAGGAGAGGGCGGATAAAATGTACTCCACCTCCTTCGAGAGGGTTGCTGCGGTCATCAACAGAGTTTGGATGCAAAAGCCAAAGCCACCTCGCACTAGACTCCCAAAGCAGATAATTGCCGAAGATGTAAAACAGGAATACTGCGACTTGATGATGATGCTGAGCCGAATAAATGGGAGTGCACAGGCCTACTTCTTCGAGCCATGGATGTTCTACTTCATCGAGATCATATTGGAGGGAAAGGAATGTGTTGACTGGGCAAGAATGATCAGTGATAACATAGATGAGCAGTTCAGGAGCCTGAGGGGGATGAAAACCTTTTACATGAGCTCGTATGTGATATATATGCTGGCAAGAATGACCAAGTATCGAGGGATTACATACAAGGAGCCGATAGGCTGTGCACCTGATCAGTTCAAAATCCATGAGGCCTGCACATAGTTGCATCTAGCTAACCCTGCCAGTTACAAACGGGCTAATGATGCATTCACAATGCACATCACGAGGACCCTTCAGCGGAGAACGCAGCAAAGAATATCCAAAGAGGCACAAGCATTGATCGAGGAATACGGATATTGGCTCATCCAATTTCCGAAATTCACTTACATTAGGCTGCAGGGGTTCACTTCGTATCCATACCGGCTACCGAGGTACCCCACCGATCACATTATAATGCTGGAAATATCTAGGCAGTTGATCGCCTATGATAAGATTCAAAAAAAGAAGAAGAAGGGTGGACTTGACTTTCCTATTGCCATGGGAAATTCCACTGAGGTGTGTCCCTCCTTGCAGGCAGCTCGAGAGGCAGAGGATGAGCTGCAATTCTATCATCTATCGTATCACACAGGCAGATAGGATTTTGATCCGTACAGAAACATCCGAATGATACAGAACGTTGAGTACCGACACAAGGCCCACATTGAAGACTTTTGGGCAAATGCTGTTGATGAGGTTGAAATAAGGAAAAGGATGTTTTCCAGGCTTCCCCTCAAATTGATCAGGGAATGTGAGATCATTCCAGTTCCCGACCAGGTGGAAGAGGATGTCAACGTTATGCAACCTGACTATGGTTTAGTTAGGGATACTCCGGTCCCACCACCTGATTGGTCCGAGCCAGAAATCATGGACTTGGACACGCTCTCTATTCCGGTGTTGACTTTCACGAGAGCTTGGGTCGATAGACATGTATGCAGACTTAAGAGCAGATCGATCGCCCTTACTTATAGCTTGATGGGTGACCCAAGGCCGCTATCGGTGAGAAGGGGAAAACAGGTTGCTCAAACACCGGAAGCACAAGTAGAAGTACCAACCCAGCCGATACCGTTGAGGATGGAACAAGCATCACCTATGCACTCACAAACTCGGTCTTCGAGTTTGAGAGTGATTTCATTATTTGCTGATCAGAGGGCAGGATTGGGTGAAGAGCGGGAGCTTGAGGAGGTGGATCAACCCAACATCCGAGAATCAGATAGTATAAGCGTCAGTGTATCCAGGGCTGGCCAACAAGAAGAAGAAGATGAAACAGTGGCTGACACTCGTTTCCAACAGATGTTGGACATGACATTGGAGGAAGAGGAAAACACAGAACAGGGGACCCAAGGGTCCGGAGATACGCAGCTCGTGGAAGATGATGAGCCCGAGCAGAGCAGTGCAAGAAGAGAGGAAGTGCACGAGGTGGAGGCAACAGAAGAGCAGCCCCTCATCGTTTGCAATCCGCAGCAGACAGTGCCGGATTGGCTTTCAGACAGAATAAGAAGAGAACCCGAGGATGATACGGATCCAGCCATCGAGATGGAGGAGTTCCTTAGGAAGATCAGTGCGCCACCAGAAAAGAAAAAGGCCAGGAAGTTTTCAAAGATCTCGACTGATGAGTCAGGCTCTCGCACGCTTCAGGTGGCTGTTCTGAGGGAGGAGTATGATCGAGCCGAGGAGAGGCCCGAGAACTATGTGATCACCACCGTGGAGTTGGGTCGTCCTACGGGAGCCCAAATTGTCGAGGAGTTCGATAACTCCTATCAGGCGCTGAAGGATCAGTTGCTCCGCACGGAAGGGAAGTATAAGAAATTGAAGAAGGAGCACAAAACCTTGATAGGATATGTGCAGAGTCTAGCACGTCCAGGTGAACCGGCAAACCCAACAGTAGAACGTCCACCAGAGCTTCCGAGGGAGTCAGTTGTCGGCTTAGAGGATTTAAAGAAGATGGAAACGGAAGCGGACAAGTGGGTTAGCCATGTTCGTACTGAGACAAGGAAATTCATGGAGGACCTCGCCAATGCTTATCGGCAGGCCTCAAGTATTTTGGCACGGATTGACATGGTGGATCAGGCCTGGGGCGATACCCGCATCTATCAGACGAAGACTGTACTTCGTTTGGGGGCTTTGATGCATATACCTCTACAAACTTTGGTGGATGGAGGTGTGATTCAGGATGGTGACAGGTATGATTTCACCAGTTGGTACTCCTCGGTGGTCACAGGCCGTGGATTTCATGATGCAGCAAGGTCAGATTCAGCCAGAGTGAGGAAAGCAATGGGTAACATCTTGGAAGGAGTCCTTAATACATTAGAAGCCATATTTGCTAGAAAGTTGGCCCTAGAGGAAATAACTGCTGATGGCTTGAAGGATAAACTGGCTCCGTTCTTCTCAGCTGCGAGGTTGCTTGTCCTAGATGACTTTGAGAATGTCTCCACTTTCTCTAGTATTATTCAGCATACCCAGGACGCCTTAGCGGCATGGAGGAAGTCTTACATCTGGCACGGACAGACGGTAGCGGTCTTGGAGTTCCAGCTCAACCACATTCCACCGATTTCTGCCCAGGAGGTTGAACCGGTATTGGCCCGGTTGATCGAGTTTGCTATCCAGGAGAAGGCCAATGGGAACGCTCTCATGGATGAGGATCTTCTTGATGATGGTAGTGGGCATTAATTGCTCATTATGATTCATGTAGGGGAGTGGAGAATATTCTGTGCATTCATTGCCCACTCCTCTCTGTGGCGGTTTTTAGGGCAGAAACCCTAATCAGGGCATAGGTGGCTCGATCTGAGCCCTTCATTGTAATTCAATTTGAGCCGTCTGTTGAAATGGGCTAGCTATAAAAGGGGCATCCCCCCTCATTTGTAATCCATTAGAATTAGAATTAGACTTTGGATCAGAGCTAGAGAGTATTGGAGATAGAAGTTAGAGAGTAGAGCTTAGAAGTTAGCTTAGATTGAGGAGGGAAGAAAACTTTCCTTTGAAAGTTTTGTAAACGGTTGTTGTGAACACTTTTCATAATACAAAGAGTTTCATTGCTTGGTGATTTCTTCTTTGTTATGAGTAGCTAGCGAGGCCATTTCATCTTTCCAATTCAAGGTAGATAGAGTAAAATAGACGTTCATTTCATGCAAGTAGTTGTTAGCTGTGGAATGTGGTGTTTAATTTGAGCAAGTCTTCTCTCGTCCATACCACTAGCGGACTTGCTGACGGCTGGTTCGCCTTGCGTGGTCAACTGGAGTAATAGCGCTTAACTTCGATTGTGGCTCATATGTCCATATGCATCGTTGTGATGGTATGAACATGTTGTGTCATGGTTTGAATATTTCTCTCATCCTTTGAAGATTGCACCAACTTTGTGGAAGTTGTCCGAAGGGAGGCAAAGCGGAGTTTGGTTTGAAGATTGTCCGAATTGATCTTCACATTCCACCCTTTAGAAGTAGATTGTAGAATTCCTATCCTTATTCCCTTTAAATTCAGCATTTTCCAAGTCAGTCCAGATACCAGAACAATATTGTCAAATCTTTCATGTCCTAATTGCTTCACAAAATCGAACAACTACGTAAGTCCCCTTGGAATAATCCAGCAAAACACATCAACCAACTGAGTCTATTCGCAATAAAAGGAACCTTGGAGTCGAACACATGAACTTTCAAGCAATCTTAGCATGTGGGACACTTTGATCAAGAGGGAATAGAGTGACCGTTGGACAACTTTATTCTGTGTTGATGTTGTCATAAAAAGCACGTCAACACTACCATCCAGCCTTTTCTAGTATTTGAAGGTTTAAAGAAAAGTCCTTGCTCAGCTTGTTTATGATTTAAACATTAAAAAAGATATTGTAGGCTTTTGTAAAGATGTAATTGGAGAGTTCTAAAGAAAATAAAACTCTTTAAAACCCCAACCACTGGCATGTTTATTGGTGTTTAAGCTTCAAAAGGGCATCACAGATTTTTGGAGTGTTGAAAGAGGAGTTGTGAGGTGTTGGGTAAGTGACATGGAAGTTTAGGAGTGCTGAAGACTTCCCAAATAGTAATCACAGCAAACATGAAGTGAGGTAAGCAAGTAAAGGTGACTTTCAAAGACTCCTAAAGTTGATGGGACTCCACAAAGTAGCTGCCAGCCTATTGGTTAATGTTACAAGTCTAAAAAAAAGGCATCGTAGGCGAAAGATAATTTCTGACTTGGCAGCATAAAGTTAAAAAAGACAATTTATTGAAGACTGTAATGACCCGAACTTCGGATCAATAGATTTTCAATTTATTACTTATTGGATTGACAAAAGTTGTCACCCTATATTAAATAGATAAGCTAACTGAGTTTCCAGATTATAAATGAAATAAATGAACTATGGTGTATAACACTTTGTTATCAATTCCACGGTAGTTCAACAATGGAAATTTGCCAAGACATTTTTGTGTTGTTTCTGATGTATTAATTTAAACACATGCAATTACAAATGCCATAGACTTGGCTTCTATCGAATTGCTATTCCTGAACTTTATCCTTATATTCATGCAATTTACATGTGGCACTGTATCTGAATATTCCACTTGTTCATGCATCCCATAATTGATCGATCATGTCTCTTTAGAGCACTTTTAGATCTGACATTTCAAATCTATTACATGCCTCCTTGGATGAATTTGATGTCCTAATATATCCTTTGATTTGAGAAGTTGTGTCCATTTAAATTGTGATGTCCTTTGGAATGGACATGACTCTTCTCATTGGTTGCCGCCCCTTTCAATACTAATCGCACTCCTTAACTATAATCGTTGCCTCATGAAAACTAATCCCAACTCATTAATCGCTGCCTTGTAAAATTACATTAATTATTGCTATCTTCTTAATTTAATCGCTGATATAAGATCTTCTGCCACATCTGCATGCAGAGCCTTCACTCTGTGCTTTCGTCGTCCTCTTTCTCATGTTCCACACGTAAAATTCCAAGGTACTCAAAGGTGTGACATCCACCATGACAATATGAACGTCCCTTACATAATGGTTTACCTGCATTCATTCCACCGATTTCATTATTGCAATAATACAAGTGATGTCCTTCATATTATGATCACTTCATAAACAATAATTAATCACTGCTTTAGACAAATCGTGCCTCTTCATAAATGCTAATTGTATTTCTCTATTTGATATTAATTGCAGTTCCTTTTTGTGATGTGATTGATAGAGGATGGCTATGTGATATTCAATATTCCATTCCTTTGCTTCAAACAACTTGATGGACTCCCTATTGAGACTTACGATTGGCTAGGCTGGTAGTAAATATTGGCGCCCAGACATTATATTGACCTCCACGTAAGCACCTATGGACTCCAATAGGTGGACCGATAACCCTTATTCATTAATCAATTGACTTCATCATCCGCCAATATGACAAGCACTCCTATCTTATAGAATTCTCTTTCTCGTCATATGGCTTCTTCTCGAGTTGCGCTAGCGAAGTAATTCGTACAGGTCTCTAACAACGCTTATCTTCAGAGATTTAGACGTCTTGTTTATTCATCATCGATAGATATAATATTGTGGCAGATATGTTAGATTTTCAATAGCCAATAGAAATATATTATTGATTAGATATAGTTGATCAATAATAAGAAGACTTTCAGAATGTGATTATCAATTAAAATGGGACATTACAAAGACTCCTAATGTCATTTAGACATCTCAAACCCAACACTCACCTTTTTATTGTTGGTATTTTAAATCTTAAAAAGGTAGTGTAGCTCTTTGGAAGCATTTTTGGTGGTATGCAAACAAAAAGGTGAAGTCTTGAATAGTTTTAATGCTGATAAGACTCTAATCTGCCAGCTGTACCATCTCAAAAAAGTCAAATTTCAAAGTTGGTAAGTGACATGGGAGGTCTTGTAGTTGTTGGAATGATGAGGAGAGGTTGTGGAAATAGTAGCTACCTCAGCCACCCACATTATTAGCAAGGAAAATTCATTAAGAAAAGTTTGCATCTGTTTGGGAAGTTACAAGGAGGTTAACATTGCTGTAGTAGGTGCAGTAAAACTTAGAAATCTACATAGATAAGTGTTGTTCAGGGTTCTATGACATCCATAGTTCCATGGAGTGGGGGGACATGGGGATGTGAGGACAAGTTTCAGGGACAGGGGGACCAAGGGCCTAAGTTTGGGGACAGTGGGGGGATGGTAGGGGGATGGTGGTGGGTGGTGGTGGGAGGGTGGCACTGAAATACATATAGTACTTAAAAAAATAGTTATAAAAAGATGTACAAGTATAAGGATTACAAATGAAACTTTTGCAAACTATTAAAACTTAGAAACTACTAAACTTTGAAGTGAACATTAACAATTTAACATTGAACATTGAAAATGTCGAATTCAAAATTTATATTATATTCAATATTTCATAATGATGATTATAATGACTACAATGATGATAACAAATGTTCAAAATAACAAAATGGAGTGAAGTGAGGCCTCTAATCATCCCCAAACTCTTGGACTCGAACTCCACATGGTCAAGCTCCTCCATACTAATACCAACCAGCCTTGTCTGTGTGGCATCCTCATCAATTTGTGTTGGCTCTTTTGGATCTACATCCCACCACAATGCTGGAATCTCTTTGTACAAAAGTGTGTTGCGGTCAATAAGGCACAAGGCACTATGTACAACCACAAGCTTCTCTACTCTCTTAGAGGTAACCCTATTCCTCTTAAGGGAGTGGGTGAAGCTATAAGTAGACTAGTTCCTCTTAGAAGCAAAAGAACTAGAAAACTAAGAAAACAAATGGCTAGAGATGTAGTCAAACAATTTGGTCCATGCATAGTCCACCACAAAATTGGTCCTCCTATGCCATAGTTCGCCTATCCATCTTGACCTCCTCATAATAACCCCTAAGAGTGGCAAATTTTGTCCACTCAGTATGAATGATGCTAGTTTGTATAGAATCATACATTTTTTGGATGACCCTCACGAACCCTTTCTTCACCTCAACACCTTGTATGGGTGTAACTCTACCAGGCCTTTGCACATACCACTTGGGGTTCAATGCATAGGAAGCCATGTGCAAGGGAGTGTTGAACTTCTTCCATAGCTGCAATCCAATGCTTGTCTTCTCTAGCTTCTGCAAAGTCCTTAGCCTCTATTTTAGATAGCAAGGAGAAGTTTGCATGTCCTAATGCGCTTGCTAATCTTCTTCTAGTCTGCACTCAAATATCTATATCGCCAAGAATTAGATTTTTTGAATGACTCCTTTGGACAAATCTAGATGGTGTCTTTGTATCCTTTCTTCCTATTTCTTCTTCTTCTTCTTCCTTGCATCTTGAATCTTCAAAATCTTCTTTCTTGCAGCTTGAATCTTCTAGTTAATCATTTTCTAGTACTTTCTCCTTTTGATGCCTTGCTTCGTCCACTTTTACATTGGCACTTTCTACAATCTTTTGAAGAGCACACACTTATACTGAGAAGGGGGGCGGGCGGCGAGGTGGGGTTGAATCAGTATAAGATAAACTTTTACTTATTTAAAATTCAGCGACCACTATAAAAGAAAGCATGCAAGATCCACACAATTTAAGAACACAAGATTTGCATGGAAACCCTTTCAAGAGAAAACCACAGAGAAAGACTGCTTTAATCTACTGCCCAAATCCAGCCACAACAAAAATAAAATAATCTTACAAATCTTTATAGGCACCAACCCATTGGAGACACCAATCCCCGGTACTAAGCACCAACTTAGCAAGATACACCAATCTCTTCTATTGAGAGGCACCGACCTCTAATGGACAAAAAGTTTGCCTTCTTGAATAATGCTTCTTCAATGGGTGGTGATTATTTGAATCTTCTTGCAATGTTTTTCACATATGCCCTTCTTCAAAAAATCTGCTGTAATAAATCTATTTTGCTCTTGTTTTTGAATGATATTGCATTTATTTCTTGCTTTCTAACCTCCACTTCAATTTCTATTTATTCCCCAATCATGCCTCTTCACCAAATAGGGCTGGCCTTCTCAAGGGAGGTCGGCCACATACAAAGAATAATATTTTAATTTATTTTTAATTCCCCCAAGAGGGGTCAGCCCATTTCAAAGAGGGGCTATTTTACAAAATATGGCCACCATAAATTGGGCGCCAATATGAGACAAATTGAGTCGGCCAACATTTGCAATAAGTTATAATTCAAGCAAAATAACTTGTGGTTTGGCCCACCTTCTTGATTTCCTTCTTTGATGGAAATTATGCTCCTTTGACATCAATGACAACAATATTTCCAACAATCTAGAAAAATACATTATGTCAAATAGTTGAAAAGCAAACTTCATAGCTCAAGAAATGTAAATACCCAAGATGTGAAGTATGGCCAAATGGAGATGAAGTAACTGATAAAGAAACTTTATTGATTCTAGCTGTTTATAAATTGTTGTAACATAATAACAATAGTTAACTTTAAAATTCGAAAAATCAAACCCTATGACATTGTAGCAGCTTTGTAACAACTGAAAATGACTTCAATTAACCTGCTCTTATGGAAGATGAAGCAAATAGTCCCACTATTCTCCATTAATCTCTCTTCTAGAATGGCTTGATTTGTCCATCAATAATCGAAAGAAATCCCACACAAATAGTGACCAAATATTGTAGCTTAATTATAGAAACTTCAATACTAAGCCTTCAAAAACCTCCAATCGAAAGTGTTGTACCCAAACCAAATTTTTTGCTTCATTAAGGCATTTTGCTTAAAATGGTCTAAACCTTGTAAAAATGATGTCAAAACTCAGTTTTTTGGCAAATCAAGTATGGGCTTTTGGTCAATGTGATGTTAGGAAGATACTGGCAAAATTTGAAAAATTTGAAAATTAGGGTTTTCGGACCCCTATTTTAGGTCAAGAAGTCCTAAAAATAGAAACTTGTCAAAATTGGCTGAAATTAATTTTGATTGACTTATTTCGCATCATGATCACAATGGTGAAGTCGGTTTTAGTTAAAAGTTAGTTTAAACCTGGTGGGTAGTTTTCACTTTTTTAGGAGAAAAGTTAGGACCTCTGAGGTCGTCAATGGCAGTTGGCCAGTACCAGGTGTCAAAATCTAAGCTTGAAACTCAAAGCAGAACATTCTATGATGAAAGATGTTGTAAAAGATGCTTCACGATAGAGGGGATTTTCAAATAGCGAAAATTGGAAAAAATATTCTAAGTCTAGAAACACTTTCACTTTGTAACGTGCGAGACGCTTGCACAATCAATGTGCAAATCAACTTTATAGTGTCCATAGTCCATACATGTGAAAATGGTGAAATACAGTTACACACACGTGTCAACAGCAATAATGCATCTACGTGGTCAACTCAGCAAGCAACACGGTGTTCACAGAGTGCAAAATGGAGGAAAACATCAAGTTTAGAACAAATTTGCGCCCTTGTAGCTCAGGGGCGCCCTTCAATTTGGAGGCTCAAGTTTAGTTGTTTTTGGGTGCAAATACATTCATTCTCTTCGGTTTTCAGTCAGCTTTCCGACAAGCTATCAAGCAGGTCCATCCAATTTGCAAAACTCTGGCAATCAGAGGCGAAAGCAAAAGTTACGAAGAGTTTACACATCACAGAGACAGTCAAATTTGCAGTTTCTGCGCCCCTGTAGCCTAGGGGCGCCCTTGAATTAGACATGTCAAATGAATGAATTTGTAGTTTTCATTTCTGGGGGATCTCTTATGATTCAGCCCAGCTCCGCAATGCATCCAATCGCAAGATCATCAGATGTGCTGAGTGACCGTGGCAGTTGTTCCAGCAGGCACGCAAAACAGAGGGAAAATAAAAGTAGAAATATCAAACTGTACCTCTACAGGCCAAGGGCGCCTAGCCTTTTGGCCAGTTAGATGAGGTTTCTAGGAGATGTTGTCTTCACGAGATCTATGCGGAATCCTCCTAGCTATGTAGTGAATTTATCCGTCAGCCTTCGGGATCTGTCAATCGCTCCTAATTGAAGAATCAGTGCAAAATGGATACAAGCCAAAAAATGGCTAAGGAATTTACATATTGCCTTGAAAAAGGAACCCTTCTTCTAGAGGCACTAAATGTAGTCTTCTCGCTTCATCACTCCCAGGAACATCTCTTCCAAGTTGTTCCAGCTACGTAGCAAACTCGCCAGTGCGCAAATCAGAGCAACCCAACTCCTGGTTGCGAGGGTCAAAGCAGGGCACTTGGTTGAAATTGACAAAATGCAAAATCATATTAATTTATGTTTTTGCTCCTCTGCAAGCCAGGGGCACCCTTGCATTTGGATGTCTTAATCCAGCATTCAGGCCTTGCATATGCAGTCATCGAGTGTGTAATTTTTCCAGCTATGCGATGGATCTAGCGTCCAGTCGATGGGAGTCATCATTCACTGACAGTGGTAGATTGAAGCATCAAAAGGAAGAATCAAAAAATGGCTAAGTATGGAATTTCTTACGAAATTACGTATCTCTTTGAGAAAGGCACCATTCATTTTGAGGCACCAGATTCAGTTTTCTGAGGTTGCAACACCCAACAATGTGTTTATCAGAGTTGTTCTAGCTGCGTAATGGATGTGTCAGCTCAGTTCTAGCATCAACTAGGCATCCGAAAATCAAAGTTCAACAGAGGCTACAATGCCATTTTTCAGGCAGTTACAAAATAGGAAGCTAGCTAAAAATCTCAACTTTTGAAGGAGGACGTCTAGAAACTCAAACTTTGACAACCTAGAAAGGTGGAACTCAGTTAATTGAATAAAATAATATTAAAATCTTTTGTTTCATTTGTCAGTTTTTGCTTGCAAAAGGGCGTATTTCTTCAATTTTCTAAAGGTGGCGCCTATTTTTGTAACTCAATGTTAATTGAGCATGTTGAGTTAGACTAAACTTTTAAAGTGGCACCTATTTTTAACTCCAAGTCAGTTTCTATTTCAACGAAGTGAGGTCCAATCAGATAATTTCTTTCCAGATCAAGGTTTCTACTTACAGTTGGCGCCTAAACCCTCAAAATGCTTTATTAATATGCATTTAGGTGTCCTTTTCTCTCATAACAAGTTGAGTGCAAAAGAGCTTTCTCTTGTGCAAGCAGTATTTGAAGGAGCCATAAGTATTATTTTTCAGATTCCCTTGCAAATACAAGTCCAAACTTTAGACAAGCATGGCAATTTTTACAGAAGCAGAACCATAAAACTTCTATCTTTTGTCTTAATTTCTTCTATTCTTGTCTTAGGTATTCTTCGCATGTCCAAGAATTCAGCGACTTTTGTCAATTTTGATCATCTAGGTTGGTTGTGCACAACTTTTTCTACAAAACCTATGTGTTAGAATTTTTCAGGAAAATTTGCCTTGAAGCTTCAATTCTTGAAGTTTTGCTTTTCTCAACTGAAATTCCTTTGCATGGTAGAGTAAAAGTCAGTATTTTTCAAAATAGAGGATCTGGGTTTGCTTAGAATCATCTTCTGCGCAAAACCCATGTTCCAATTTTTTTCGGAAAAATCTGCCCCTGCTACCCCCAATTGCTTTTTTCGGAAAAGTCTTTGCATGTCAAGCTAAAAGGCGTTTTTTTTCGGATTTCTGACGTTGTGGGTTTGCTTAGAATTATTTTCTGCACAAAACCCACATCTCAGAATTTTTCGTGAAAATTGCCCTCCGACAGGGTATTTTTAGCCTCATCAGGAGCATTTTCAGCTTTCTGGAGAAATTTGTCGGAACATAGTCATGTTTATAGTAAAAGGCCGAGTTTTTCAGAATGCAGTTCATGCAAACCGAATTCAAGACCAAGTCAGTCTTAATTCATGATTTCATTAGAAGCTGACACCGATTTGTATCAAGTGCATCCAGAGGGTTGACATGCATAGTCACTCAAGTCCACATGGTTTCATGCCTCATATAGTTGATTGTCTTCCAAGGCCATTTTAGAGGGTTGATGCCGTTGGAATTCTGCGTGTGCAACAAGTTTGTTTGCATTTCTCACAACTAGAGGGTTCACAGTCAAACTTCACGGTTTCATCATGCAACACTCTTCCATAGAGAAAAGCGTGAAAAACGTGAGAAGCGTCAAGCTGCAGAAGAAACAATGGCCATCACTTCAGTTACAAAGCCGCCAGAGTTACCAGTCAATGAAGTGCCAGTTTAAGTGTGCAGAGATTTCCAGGTTTGCTTGAGTTGCTGACAAGTAGTGAATTGACAGTTGAGACATGTGATGACCTTTAGATGGTGATGCAGTCAACAACCTCGTGAAGGGGTTAATTGCCCGAGATCAGGGCCAGTGAACTTCAGATCAGGACATCCCAGCTTTTCAGGATAGACATCATAACCAACAGTTAACTCGACGCCTCTTTCTGAGTTAACTCGTTGTTCCATATTTCATGCCATGTTTGTCTTGGAATCATCTATGTATAGTTGGAGTTCTCATTTAGTTCAATAAGGACGTGCGTGTTGCACATGTCCATTTAGTTTAGTCTTGTTTCGGTTAGCTGATGGAGCTTTCTAGTTAACTGTATAGTTGCATACAATTAGGTTTAGCAATAAAATCTCGCATGCCTGCGAGACTATAGTTGACTCAAGGTGATTTTAGGGTTCCCTACACCTTTGATGTCTATAAATAAGAGCTCTTTGCTCATTTGTAATTAACTTTTGCACGCAATAGTAATATATGTTGCCCCACCTTGCTTGAAATATTGTTGTTTTGTATTTGTTCACGAGCTTTTACTGTGATAATAAATAGCTGCGCCACCTTGCGCCACCTTGCCTGAATGTTATTATTATGGTGTTTGTTCAAACTTAGTTAAATGGGGTTGCTAGTTTGATCGTTTATTGTATGTGTGTCTCGCCAATGCAATTTGTTGTCCTAGTTTGCTACCTTGTGTTGTGATAATAGTTGTTCTTTCGATCTATGCCTCAGATAGGGGTCCCTCCTCCTTGGAAATTTGGGAAGAAGAATTATCGTTTAAGTGTTGTTGCCAATAAGCTTGTTGCATATCTATGCCTTGGATAGGGGTTCCTCCTCCTTGGAAATTTAGTAATTGAGCTTATCATTTGTTGTCGTGCCTAATAAACTTCATTTCAGCTTACGCCTCGAATAGGGGTTCCTCCTCCTTGGAAATCCTGTTGTAGAGTTTATCGTATATCACTTTCCTGCTCCTAATTCCTCATGCTTTGTTTTTCTTGAGGGAATAGAATAGATTAAAGTATTTAGTTTTAGTTGTAGTTAAGATCTTCAAAACCAGAGAAAACCCTTAGCTGCAACGTTCTTGGTTTCCTTAACCTTGTGCCTCTTCCAACTGTGCCAAAAAGATGGTATTTAGAGTCATTTGCTTTTCAACGCATATCAGCAAAAGAGGGAGCTTCCCCTCGTAATTTGAAGAGCAGTCATTACGCACTGTGCATAGCTGTCTGTACCAACTCACACTCCAGAGGTGCTAATTGTTACGCCAACAAAAAGGATGTGCAAAAATTAAGCAAACACCTTAAACAACAATACTTATCTCAAATGTGAGCTCTATATGAAATCACCATAAAGGGATTGGAGGGTTTTCGTCTTCAACTTGAAACTCGAGGGTTTCCACCCTTTGGAGAAAAAAATGAACTTATTCATATTTGGGAAGAAGAATTTTGTTTTCAAAATGGATCCCTTCCTCATATCCAAAACCCCTCTTTCATAGCTTTTTAAGGGATTTTAATATTATTTTCCTTTTTCACCTTTTCCCTTTGAAAATAATTAAAATGTATTCTTAAAATACTTTAGACACTATGTTTTAATAATTTGAATTTAAGCCATCCCTTTTTAAATGAACATAAAGTTACCTTATGGACAATTAAAGACATCCCAATAGCCTATGGAAAAATTAAAGATAAGCTAAGGGTGTTTTGCCAACCTATGTCCGAGGAGGGGACATGATAGTCCTCTCGTCCTAGAATTGCTTGCTCACAAGCAATTGCAAGATAGGATGCTCCAATACCTATTCTCCTCTCCAAGTGTGTAATGGTTCCCCCCAATATATATATTTTGAAGTACCCAACTACTGTATGAAGGTTCAATGTTTGTGTTTTTTCTTGATTTGTTTGTTTGAACTTCCCACATGCCATTCATGATACAATAATGCGAAATATAACATTTTGCAAGAAAGCATACAAATAACTCATTTAATAGCAGCATTCAATACTTCAATAAATTATTGATATTTCAAGAGCAGATTATAGACATATATAGCAGATTTTTAAAGTGATTTCAGACTTGGGAATTGAGGCAAAACAGCAACATACCAAACTCCACAAAGCCCACGCACAACACGAAGTGTGAATCTTAATTCCCTTCGATTCCCAACCTCATATATCTCTGAATCTCGGTGTAAATTGAGGCAAAACAGCAACATACCAAACTCCACAAAGCCCACGCACAACACGAAGTGTGAATCTTAATTCCCTTCGATTCCCAAACTCATATATCTCTGAATCTCAGTGTACTGTAGCAATGTCACTATTCACGCGCACTGTAGCAAAATCACTATTTATGGGTACTGTAGCGAAATCACTATTCACGGCCATTGTAGCAAAATCACTACTCATGGGTACTATAGCGAAATCACTATTCATGGCTACTGTAGCAAAATGTACCAACTTTTGATCTGCACTTCAAACCCTTGTAAAAACTCTATGCAACTTGCCAATGAAGCCCACTGTGTTTCCTGGATGAAAACATCCTATAATCCTCCTGACTGTATCTTCCAACAGCGAAGAGAATGCTGGCAAAGAGGGATTTCGTCCTCGTAGCCCAATAAATCAGATTTCCAAGAAATCCAACAGCATAATATTAATCATATCCAAGCATGCTGAAAGTGAGCTCTCCAATCCATTTTATAACTTCTTCATAAGAGCTTACTCACTTGTCTTGTCAATGTGGGATAATTAAACACTTTATATTTTATCCCTCTTTTAAGTGTACCATGTACTTTTAAGTGAAAGGGG
This sequence comes from Sequoiadendron giganteum, assembly GCA_007115665.2. Taxonomy (NCBI): domain Eukaryota; kingdom Viridiplantae; phylum Streptophyta; class Pinopsida; order Cupressales; family Cupressaceae; genus Sequoiadendron; species Sequoiadendron giganteum. Next base: position 418,517,898 of record CM021103.1, on the reverse strand, counting down.
ACATTTAATATTTATAACAAATTACTTTATAGTCCCACTATAGTCATTTATTAAACAAAGTTAAATAATTTAAATTTAACTTTATATCTCGCTTGAATAAATAAATATTTAATGACTATGAATTATTGCCATCCATCTGAACATCAACCATAAAGTCAATGATGTCGCTGAAGATCTGAATCATCCCAAAGTGACTTACTATAAATAGTAAGTGCGCCAAAACTATATCAAAACATCTCGGAATGACCTGCGACTGAAAATGCCTAGGCAAATATCCTCCAAGATCCTTTTTGTGTCTTGGTTAGCTTACGAGACCATGAGAAAATAGGCTAATGACAAGCCTCATACAATATGTGCAAGAAAGGGGACATTACAGTCCGCCCTCCCCAAAAATCGCTTGTCCTCAAGCAATGCCTGCACAACACTAGAAAGACTAGATTGAAATCATATAATATCCCAGGGTCCCATGTTAATCTCAAAGCAAAACCACCATGCTGACGCTACGCCACTCTGATCATAACTGTACATCCACTATGCCAAATCTGCACTCTCCCTTTTTGTGATCCCAAAAAGTAACCATCATCATAGTCCAAACTGGAATACCTGGAAAGACTATAATCTATTCCATTAAGCATATATTGCCAATGCATCTTAGTGAAGTCCAACTCAACAATCCCATTGCCAAACTCGATCCAAGGTAATGGACAAGAGACAATGCTCAACCACAAAGCATAAATCCTAACATACCCCCTCAAGTTGTCCCAAAAATGAAATTGATCAATTGCCACCAAGGGATTGGTATAGAAAATGTCAACGCAACCAAGTTTGAAATCGGCTAACCAAGGAGTACCACTGTAGTCACCAACTAAAAATATGTCATTGGTGCTTACTCCTGAAGAGTCCCAAGGAAGATCTTGAACACTCCAATCAACCCAATCAACTACAAACAACGAAGCATCATCTGAAGGTATGGATATCAAAACCATGAAATGTCTGTAGTGACCAACGTTCACCAAGGTGGAAGCATATCTTAACTGAGTTGTACATGAAAGTTCTCCTACAACCCACTACTATAAAGTCTGCATTGGCTCAAAATTCATCTGCTTGTATGCTCTTCCAACCATTCTCAACCATAAAACACTCAACTGCTGATCAAAAGAAGCCATCCAACTCATTTGCCGGTCAAGAAGTGAATGATGAACCAAAGCGTGTGGAAACTTGTAGTGCTGAGCTAACACTAAAAGTAGACTATCCAAGTTTACAACACAAGCCGTCATATGATGCACCCCCTGACTTAGGAAGGTCTGAAGTAAATCAAAATCACTATTGTTCAAGACTGAAATCAGTGAAGTGCAATCTGATTTTAGAGCTCTACACCAAGGACCATAGCAGTACGCCTGGAAATGCCAAGTATGAGCATGTAAGATGAGCATTATGTTGCACCCAAACAACTTAGTGGCTGAGAAACACTCCCAAGCAATCTTCAATTGATAATCTTCACTTCCTTGACCAAGAATAAAGTGCCAACTCCTCTGAATGGGAGCAAACCAAGGAGTGAACTGGACGACTTGCAACCAAACCACAAACTTTAAACTGGAATTCTGATCCATTCTTTGCCAAGGAACACTCCCAAAAGTATCCTTTTGATCAATGCTCCAACCCTTACTTAGAATCTTTCTCCAATCCACTGGTAGAAGAAGCATAGAAATCACATAGTGGCTGGTAAGAAAAGGAACAGCTCCTTTAAGTCTGAAATTTTCATCCATATACCACCAAAGATCATGCCTAACCTTCCCAATAGGTTCCATCGAATCCTGTTGAAGATCCCATCCATAAATACCCAACCAAGAATGATCTCCAACATATATAGAGAGGTACATATCAAAGCTCCATGGGTCATTAAAAACAAAAACATCAAACTTAACATGGAAGTTGGTGATCTTATTGGTAATCTTATGTAACCCCTTCATAATATCATCAACAACTAGGGTGCAAGGAGTGATTGCTGTTTTCATAAGTAACCCTGAAGATGGATTAGTATGATATATAACATCACTCAATCCAAAAGATTGATCAGCAAACATGTAGATATTGTGTTTAGGGCCTTCCTCCTCCAAAGCTTCATAAGTATCAAGCTTGAATCCTCCTTTCCTCGCTGTTGTTCTGAAAATTCTAGTCAACTCACGAAAAATGTTTGGAATCCTTTCAAAATAGGAAATGTAGAAGTCTCCATAAATCAATTCATCCAACAAAGTTGCTGCATCTCTGATTAAATATGTAAGGTATGCATGACTATTCACCAACACAAACAAGGTATTAAATGATCCACTTGTTAGCCAACTCCAAAACTCAAGACCACACTTTCCAAACCTTATGTAGCTAGGTATGATGATGCCTCCTAGTGTCATGAAACTCCAAATACAGTCTTCATCTGACTCCCTATTTGCATATGTCCTATTTGGTGGTCTCTCGGAAGGGTAACCAATCAACTCATAATGTGAACTGAGATCAACAGCAGGCTGAATACTATACTCCAACTCAGATTTTGAATCTTCTCTTGGATACCATACCTTTCTATTTTCACCAAGTGCAATGCTGTCATTAATGACTCCATAGCTGTCCCAAATCTCTTGTTCATCCTCATTATCATTCTTAGTAGTATACCGTGGATCCAAATCTTCAAAGTCTCTAAACTTTCGCTCCAAGTCAGCCCCATGCAAAGATAAATCAGTTTTATTAATGACACCATCAATGCCATCCTCCATGCAAACATTGTGCTCTAAGACCCAAGCATTATCAGGATTGAAAAGAAATTCTTCCCGTGTCGGGTCTTCATAATACTTGGTTGCCAACACACCCGGATCCCAAGTACTAAACGGCTGATTGCTTTGTTCAGTTAAAAAAAGCTCACCATACTCCTCATGATTGGTTCTCCCTATGAATAGATTACTCCCCAATTCACAAGTACCATCTTTAGCTTCAACTGTTCCCATGTCTTCAAGACAACTTGGCTGCAATGCTAGAGGCCTTTGTTTGTATTCATCTAGGGGCCTTAGGCTGTCACTTATTAAATTTTCTGATTTGCCTCCAGCTATAGGACTAGGAACAATCTCACCATCTACATCAGCTGATTCACTAGTTGAAACCATGCAATCTTCAAGTGAGAAAAATGTGACAGCATTATGATCAAACACAATATCATCAAGGGAATTCATCTCTTCATCATGATTATCAATAATGATCGCTAATTCTCCAACATAGAGGCTTGTGCAACCCATACCTGTAGCAACATGTGATTTTTTTTCTTTACATGACATTGTGCCATTGAAATGAAAGGAAGAATCAACATTATTGTATCCTACTATTCCCACAGTCGTATTAACTTCATTAGATAGCTCAACATGTGTATTCAAAGTTGTTGTTTTGACAATTTCATTGCATTCATTTTCAGTATGTATAGATGTATGTACATCTATGGAAACATCCTGGAAGTCAGTCACATCTTTATCATGAGGCAAGCCATTCTCTTTAACTCCTAAATTGATTCTCTCCTTTTCCACCTGTACTTCTTTATTCCAGAGAAGTTTCAATTTTCCCTCACATTGTTTGAACACACTATTGACCAACCCACACGCAACAGTAGAAGGAACCCATTCTTGTTTGCAAACAGCCAATAACATAGATAAGATAGGTTGGGGTAAAACATCACTTCCATTTATACACTTGACCATAATAGTCTCCAAAGCTATGATAATCTCCTTGTCATGTTTGTTGTTGACAGTGACCAAGAAATGATGAAACATATTGTAGATCAGGTCATGCAATCCCAATTCTATCAAAAAGTTAACCCAATCTGATTTTTGCAAAAAATTTTAGTATAGCAGCCCTTTGTGAATAATAAATATTGTTGATGTCATCAAGACCTTGAAAACTATCCACAATTAAATACAAAACCTCCTTCATTGTATCCTCGTCATAAGGAACTTGAGGTGCCAGAATCCTCATAATCTCACTTAAGCATGAAGTAACCATCAATCTAATCCCATTATCTGAATGCCTCATCAAACTGTGTTGCCTTAAGGAAGTCATAACAAGGACAAGAGCTAGTCGTAACAAATCTGAAGGTGACTGCTCCATTATGCTCAAGCATCCATCTAATTCACTCAAAGTGCTGAAAACCACATCTTTTGATTGATGAGTATTGAGCTTTCTACTTGCCTCTTGCAGAACTTCCACCAACCAATGTCTCTCCTTTGACCCCATGTGTAGATCTGAATTTTATTTTTTTCCCCAACAGGCTGGCAGGAACTTTGACTCTGATACCACTGTAATGGTTCCCCCCAATATATATATTTTAAAGTACCCAACTGCTGTATGAAGGTTCAATGTTTGTGTTTTTTCTTGATTTGTTTGTTTGAACTTCCCACATGCCATTCATGATGCAATAATGCGAAATATAACATTTTGCAAGAAAGCATACAAATAACTCATTTAATAGCAGTATTTAATACTTCAATAAATTATTGATATTTCAAGAGCAGATTATAGACATATATAGCAAATTTTTAAAGTGATTTCAGACCTGGGAATTGAGGCAAAACAGCAACATACCAAACTCTACAAAGCCCACGCACAACACGAAGTGTGACTCTTAATTCCCTTCGATTCCCAACCTCATATATCTCTGAATCTCGGTGTACTGTAGCAATGTCACTATGCACATGCACTATAGCAAAATCACTATTCATGGCAACTGCAGCAAAATCACTATTCATGGCACTTTAGCAAAATCACTATTCATAGGTACTGTAGCGAAATCACTATTCATGGCTACTGTAGCAAAATGTACCAACTTCTGATCTGCACTTCAAACCCTTGTAAAAACTCTATGCAACTCGCCAATGAAGCCCACTGTGTTTCCTAGATGAAAACACCCTATAATCCTCCTGACTGTATCTTCCAACAGCGAAGAGAATGCTAGCAAAGAGGGATTTCGTCCTCGTAGCCCAATAAATCAGATTTCCAAGAAATCCAACAGCATAATATTAATCATATCCAAGCATGCTGAAAGAGAGCTCTCCAATCCATTTTATAACTTCTTCATAAGAGCTTACTCACTTGTCTTGTCAATGTGGGATAATTAAACACTTTATATTTTATCCCTCTTTTAAGTGTACCATGTACTTTTAAGTGAAAGGGGACATTTAATATTTATAATAGATTACTTTATAGTCCCACTATAGTCATTTATTAAACAAAGTTAAATAATTTAAATTTAACTTTATATCTCGCTTGAATAAATAAATATTTAATGACTATGAATTATTGCCATCCATCTGAACGTCAACCATGAAGTCAATGATGTCGCTGAAGATCTGAATCATCCCAAAGTGACTTACTATAAATAGTAAGTGCGCCAAAACTATATCAGAACATCTCAGAATGACCTGCGACTGAAAATGCCTAGGCAAATATCCTCCAAGATCCTTTTTGTGTCTTGGTTAGCCTACGAGACCATGAGAAAATAGGCTAATGACAAACCTCATACAATATGTGCAAGAAAGGGGACATTACAAAGTGACATCTTCCAATGGTAGATTCTTCCATTGAACCAAATACTCGCTAATGCTTATGTTCCACAAAGTTCATTCCTTAGTGTCAATATTTTCTTCAAGAATCAATTTCAATTTACCTTCATCATCCAAGGGAGGCAATTCAGTTGAAGGAGTTATATGCTAGCTTGGTTCCTTCTTGAGGCATGGCATATGGAAGACATTGTGTATTCTACTATGTTCTAGTAGCTCTAATTCATAAGTAACCTCTTCAATTCTTTGCTCGATTTTGAATGGCCCTTGAAATGAAGGCTTAAGTTTTTCTATCCCATTCCTCTTAAGTGATGATTACTTGTATGGTTGTAATCTTAGGAAGACCATGGCACTAACCTCAAAAACCAGCGTTGTGCGATGCTTATCTACATTCAAGTTTTGCTGATTTTGAATATGATGGAGCTTATTCTTAAAAGTTAAAAGTATTCATTAGTTCATGGCTTTGCTCAACCAAGTCTTTTACCTTGAGAACCCTATTGTTTGTGATAACCAAGTCAACAAAAGAGAGAGCCTCTTTTCCATATAAGGCCTTCAAGGGGGTCATGCCTATGGGTATGTGATGTGTTGTGTTGTAGCACTACTCTCCCAAATGGAGCATTCGATCCAAGCCTTTGTTGCCCTATCACATAATTTCTTAGATAACCTTCTATCCATTTGTTCACAATCTTAGTTTGCTCGTCGATCAAGGGGTGATAGGTGGTATTGGGAGTAAGTTCAGTTTCTATCAATCTAAAGAGTTCCTGCTAGAAAAGGCTAAGGAATCGACTATCCCTGTCATTGACTATTGTCCATGACAACCAATGTAGTCTAAAAATTTCTTTGAAAAACAACTCTATTACTTGTGCTACCTTATAATCCGAGGAAATGGAAAGGAAATCAGTAACTTGGTAAGTTCGTTTACCACAACATATATACAATCCTTACCATGAACTTTCAGAAGCTCTGTGATAAAGTCTACTGGTATACCTTCCCACTTTTGATTTGGAATGGGTAGGGGCTGTAATAAATTTGTAGGACAAGTTTGCTCAACCTTATTTTGTTGACAAGCCATACACTATATAAGGACATCATCCTTGAGACCTAAGAAAATCTCTCTTTGACTTGTTAATAAGTTTTGAAATACCTTGGATGTCCTACCAAAGGAGTATCATGAATCACCCTTAAGATTTTATCCCTCATCTTTGATTCCGACACAAGATAAATTCTGCCTTTGTAAAAATTGAGCTCATTTGCTACTCTATATTTGTCATCCTGCAAATTTTCTTCTAGGACATTAGTACCTAAAGGATTTTTGGAGTTCTCCAAAATGTCAGTTTTCCAATTAGCGGAGATCTCTGCCTTTGAACATAATGTAGGATTTCTGAACAAAGCATCAGTCATTATGTTCTTTCCCTTGACATTTAATACCAAAATCATAAGTTTGAAGCTTACTCACCCATCTTTGTTGCTGCCCATTCAAGTCCTTCTAGCTAAGGAAGTACTTCAAATTGTTGTGGTTTCTTTTCACCACAAATTTTCCCTAACTAAATATTGTTTGAATTTGACCAAACCATTCATAATAGCCAACTTTTCTTTGTTGTAAATGGAGATTTTTTTTTGGTTTCCGAAGCTTGTGGATCTCAAAGGCAATTGGATGCTTATTCTGCATCAATACTACACCAATCCCCTCTCCAAAAGAATTGCATTCCAACATAACAAAGAGAAAATAGAAATATTCAACATAGGACCGGAGCTCATTACCTCTTTTAATTAGTCAAAAGTGTGTTGCACAACGTTTGACCATGTGAAGGCTTCTTCTTAGTGAGACCAGTTAAGGGTGTATCCAATTGTGAAAGCCCCTTAACTAATCTTCTATAGTAGTTGTAGAGTCCCATGAATCCCCTCACCTGAGTTAAAGTTTTTGGGGGAGGCCAATCTAGGATACCTTGTATCTTTTCCTAGTCCACCTGAACTCTCTTTGCATTGATGACATGATCCAAGTACAAGATCTTTGTCATCTCAAATTCACACTTTGTTGCTTTGGTGAAAAGTGCTCTTGCCTCTAGGATTCCCAACACTTCATCCAAATGACTTAGATGTTCTTCCAAGTCTTACTGTAAACAATAATATCATCAAAGAATCCAAGAACAAACTTTCTTAGTTGTTTGTTATAAACTTGATTCAAATAGGATTGGAAAGTAGTAGGAGCATTAGTCAAGCTGAAAGGCATGACCAGAAATAATGTCCATATTGACCTACAAAAGCTTTTTTGTAACGACCCCCAAACTGGGTAATTAAATTTTTCTAACATTTCACTTCAAACATATAAATGTAACAAGTAACAAAGACATTGCAATAATATTCTTCCTTTCTTTATTGATAAATACATGCAAGTTACAATATATATTCCCACATGAATTCCATTTTCATTGTAAATATAAATCAGAGTACAAAAGTAAAACAATAACATACATAGCTCGTAAGCTTTTGCACAAATAGTAGTAAGATGGTCTAGGTTCCCTTCCTTTCAAATCTTGGTGTATCTGTCGCCTGCTGTGGAGGAGAAACATCACTCAGGTGCTTTTCCGCCAACCACAGACTGTTAATGCGGTCCCCCGCACATCTATCATTCGATAGATGGCGCTCCCTTCGAACGAAGAGATTGGTAAAGTAACCGGCTGCGGCAACCCAACTGAGCATAGTGTTGTGTCTTATACATCCAGAACTTGCTATTTCACAATCCCGAACTAGCATGATGGATCACAATGAACTGACAGTGTAGTCTTGACTATCTCACTTCTAAGTGGATGTCGTACCTTCCACTACTTTGGCCAAAGTATTCTCATTCAGTACTTCGAATGAAGGTCATCTATCATATACACTACTCAGGGCCGATTTGACTTAAGGCTATCTTACACTACGTGTAGGTTGAGTCATTTTCGTGGGTAGTCAATCACCCTAGACTTCCTACATCAACTACTTAAACAGGAAATGGAATACAGTCAACAAGGGTCCCTCTGGTAACTCTTAACACGGAATCCTTTATCCGTGGAGTACATAGCTTTCCCTAGTTAACCTATTTAACTTTAAAGCTTTAGACTACCTTGGTACTGGTTCCACCCTCGACCTAGTATTTAATAACTAGTTCCTTTTTCTTTTATATAAGGAGTTCAAGCAGTATTCAAGTAATACAATTCATAATATACTTCTATTAAAAAGTATTCAAACATTTCCCTTTCATGCTATTTCTTTAACAAGCTTTCCTATGAATTCAAGCTATCTCTATTCAATAAGCTCTTTTTATGAATTTAAGCTATTTCTATTCAATAGGCTCTTTTAATGAATTCAATCTATTCCCAATTTAACATGCTTTCACTATAAAATGAGCTATACCCAATTTAATAAGCCTTTACTAATGGAATTGAGCTATTCCCAATTTAACATAATTCCTTTGGAAAACAAAAACTTTCTATCACTTTCCTTTCCTACTTCAAAACATAATGCAAAGCATAATCAAGCAAGTAACTCATTTTAATTCAAATGACGGAAGTATTTAAAGGACATTTCTCATGCCTGATTCCCTTGCTGCGAAATGAGTTCAATCAGTAGCTTCTGCTCTTCCTCCACAGTCCTTCTCAGTCTTTTCCGGATACTTTTCACAGCATGAGTAGAGTATGACTCTTTAGGTAAATGCAATACAACAATGATCACTTATGGCTCTCAACAATACAATCACAACAAAGATAGAAAATGGCTCTCAGCAACACAATCACAGCAAAGATAGAATATGGCTCTCAGCAACAGCAATGATATATTGCAGCTCTCTAAAAATGAATTCGTAATTTGCAAGTGTAGATAGCAATTGGTGTAAATGACAAAATGCAGCTCTCACAAGAGAAAATTCAGAATTCCAAAAGTGTGTTTTGCTGAATGAGCTGGGCGGCTATTTATAGAGCCCTCAGCCAAACAATTTCCACTTATGCAGGCATGTAAATTGACAGAACTACTATTTGAATATTTCAAACTGAAATGTGGCGAATTTTCCATACTTACTCAGCCTTTGAGAAGGTGATTCGACTTCCAGCAGTTCAAGAAAAGTTCAAACTTCCATTTGATTCAAAGAAGGGTTGACACCTACAGGCGTCTCCCCAAAAATGGCACCACTCATGAATAATGGCGGATAAATTTTTGGAAGAAAACGTCAATGCCATATCCGCAGCCATCTGGCATCCTTTTTGCCCACGCATTCCAGAATGGTGGCGACCAGGTCCAAGGCGTGAGAGTTTGGTGCGGGTTCTTCCCTTCACCATTTTCATGGTTTCAGCCAGTATACAGTTCGCGTTTTTCCTCTGTGAAGGAATTTCGCGATTTTCATTTAAACCAAAGTTTTTAAAATGCTTTAAGATTTAAATCTTTTAGAAAGACTATAGTCTTTATCATTTAAATTTCCCATAATGTTTCCAACGTATTTCTCCAATAGTCTATGGAAATTCGAAATACTTTTATTACCCATGGTAAATGCATTTTATTACCAAATGACTATATAAGTCAATTTTAATTATTTGCAAGGCAAAGTCATTTTAAATTATAAATTAAAATGTTATGTATATATTTTGCATTATATTTAATATAACTTATTATAGTTTTATTTTACCTTATTTAAATATATGTATATATCTATATAATATTTAAATATTACTATAGATATATCAATATATTTTATTATTGGTAAAACTATAATAATGTTTATATTAAATATACTATTAAATATATTTATAAACATATCCATATTTACACTTAAATATATCTATACATGTTTGTATTTAATTATCCAATTACGTGTATTACAGGCCAGTCAGCGTACCCTTAATACACGTATTTGTACAAACATGTATATATACGTTTAACAGTAAATTCCAGGCATCAGTATAACTTATCAGTTCACATTTCACATTCCAGGTTCACAGAATAGTAAGTCAGTCAATAAGTAACACCACTCAAAAGCATAACGAAGTAATCCAAAACTCCTAAGCCTAAGGGTGACTTACTAAGACAATTCAATCTGACTCAGTTCCCAAAACCCTCATTGAAGTGTGTGTATGCTCGTATGATCAACTTTTACCGGTTACTCGACCAAGCCCCTCTCCCGAGTGATGCCTCCCCTCCGCCTGGAGGAATAGTTCCTGTTCCTGCAACCATAGACATACAATCTCGGCAGTTACTTGTTCACAACATCAACAGTATACAAAACATCTTAAGTTTGAATACTCACAAATCAATACTATGCATGCAACATTCATCAAGGATAACATTGATAGAAGTATCAATCAGATGAAACAATCATTTAAATAGAACTCATTCATTTTGATAATAAAAACATGTTTTATTTATCTCAAAGATTCAAACATTACACTCAGTTGCCCTATGCAATAGTAGCTATACAATCAGGGTGTAACATTTTTTATGGATGTCTTCATCCCAAACTTTGGTGATAACCTAATCTAAAGTCTATTTTTGAAAAATGGTTTGCACCATGTAGTTTGTCAATCAAGTCACCAATCCTAGGAATTGGGTATTTGTTTTTGAAGGTCTTTTTTTTAAGGTCCTGCAGTCGATACATATTCTTATTGTCCTTTATTGTCCTATCTTTCTTCTTTACCAAGACTATAGATGAAGCTAAAGGACTTGAGCTAGGTCTGATGTGAGCCATATCCAATAGCCCCTTGATGGATTTTTTATCTATTCTTTATGCCTTCTAAGATTGTGATAGGGAGTGGTAATGATTGGCTTATCCTCTTTTTCTATCTCAATGATATTTTCAAAACCTCTATCAAGAGGCCTTCTAGGAGGTATGCCACTTAATACTTTACTATGGCTATCCAAGATAGATTGAATATTAACATGATATGATTTTTCTTTTGTAGGAGTAGAGGGAGTAATCAAGCATTGAGCTGCCCAAGCAACTTCCCCGTGGTGGAAAATTCTCCCCATTATTTTTGTTGATATAATTCTAGGAGTGCCATTGGACATACCATGAATAACAACTTTCTTTCCATCAACTTGGAACTTATGTTCCATGGTCTGGTATTTTTGGGTGAATTTTCCAAGAGAATGGAGCCATCAGACTCCCAAAACCATATGTGTATCTCATATGTTCACAACATAGAAATCATCTATCCCCTTATGGCTGCCCAAAGTGATATTCAGTTGTGCAATCTTCCTGGCACATGGCATAGTGAAACCATCTGCAACCATTACATTGGAACCTTCAAATTATTCTATTAAAAAGCCTTTTTTGTTTACCAAACTTTGTCAATGAAATTGTGGATTGCTCCTTTATCAACCAAAATTGTTACTCTTTGTCCTTGTAGTTGTTGATGTATACAGCTTCTGTCAAATTACTTCCAGGCAGTTATAAATTAAATTATAGCCTGATGGCTATTTAATTTATACAGCGATTTATTTTTATGGAGGAGGCGCCTCATTATTTATATGATTATAATTAATATTGAATTAATACGAATTCTCTCTAAGGCTGACTTGAAGTTAATTTAAGAGACACGTCTCCTTGTCTCTTTATGGGCCGACTTGGTTTGCATGAAGAGTCACGTCTTTCTCTTGGCGTGTGTATATATACAAGATGAGATTCATTCATTTGGATTAAGTCCATTCAACATAGTTCGCACCTTGTAGAAACTCGTCTTCCTGTAGCAGCAAGTCAACATCAAGGAAGTTCGCATTCTATAGAGAAGTGCGAGTTTGTTATCAAGTGCAGATCGATATCAAGTGCAGGTTGATATCTTGTAGAAGGCTGAGTTCAGGTCTGAGCAGCAGACCATTCTCCTGTAGCAGCAAATCATCTTCTGTAGCAGTAGATCGATTACAAGGAGAATTATATCATTTGTATCTTCGCATCTAGGAGAGGTGCTATTATTCAGTGTATCAAAATCGGCCTTGTGTTGCGCCTGAGTTGTAAGCAGATTTCTGCTCTAATTCCTAAATATATGAGAGATATAATTGCGGGTTTTTGCCCTCGAGTTAGGAGGGTTTTCCCAGGGTATTTGGTTGTGCTCATTGTCTCATGTGTTGCATTTTCTGATTTCTTTCTTTTCTGATCCTAAAACTAACAGTAGTACTCCCCTAATTTTGGAGTTATATCTAGGAGTTCCTAAGAGTGGAAAAAGAACCAAATGGAATCACTTCTCTTCTTTCCTTTCAGGTTCTAGTTTACTTTCAGATTCAAGTTCTTCTATTTCTTGCTCTTTGTTGAATAGTATCTTGATATAATTAACTTGACCTTATCCAAGGCATCTGTCTCCTAGTTCCCAAAGCTACTTGAAGGTGAAACATAGTTTCTTCTGCTTTAGTTCATTCTCTGTTTCTTCATATCTTCAAGGCAACAAGATTTTTGGCTAAGTAATCTCCTTCTAAAAATACTTCTTTTAGGGGGATTGAATTCTAACCTATTCTTAAGAACAAAGATTTCTAGAGTTAGAGCCCTTTTGATAGCCTCTTGAAGTGATGATGGCTCGAAAGCTTTAACTAACCCTTTGAGAGATTCAGTTAATCCTTCTATAAACAACATTGTAGGTCTCCTTTTTGAGATGTTAGGAACCATGACTGATTGTTTTTGGAATTTTGTTACATAGTTGTCAATGGAATTCATTTGCTTCAATTGGTCCAATTCTTTGAAGTGGGCCTCAAGATCCTTCTATCAACTCATTCAATTAGTCTTCTACTAATCTCATCATAAGTGTTGATGAGCCTGTGACCTTGGATAACTAACCCATTGTACCACCATTCGTATGTAATTCCATCAAGGTGTAATGTGGCAAGCTTTATGCCTTCTTCTTTGAACATTAGCGTAAGAGATAGATAAGTATCTAATTTTTGAATCCATTCTCGTGCTAGATCCATTGAAAGTGGGAAGAATTAATTTCCCTAGATAATGCTACAACTCTCTATTGTGTTGGTTAGGTAGGGGCCTTTGTTCATTTCTTGATCCATTTCTCATTTTGAGGTTGCAAAAATTGGTTAGTGTCATTTTTTTTTTGGTTCTTTGGTGCAAGAGATCTATACTCCTAGTAATAGGCTATGATGTCATTTGTAACGAGATTTTGTTCTTCTGTTACTATAAGCCCCTCTTCCTTTTATAGGAAGGTAGGTTGAAAAGGTCTAGTAACTGACCTAGTAACAACTTTGGAATTGTTATTATGATTATTATTGTTGTTTGTTGACGAGATTCCTGCCCCATTATTTTGTTGGGTGACCTTTGGTGTATTAAAGTTTTGCATAGTTCGCACTAGTTGTGCCATCATATTGGTTAATTGTTGTTGGCCTTGGATAAGGGCATTAAATTTAGTATCATCATTTTCCATAGCTCTTTTTCCCCTCTTATCCTCTTCACAAAATGTTCCTTCATTTTCTGCTATCGAAGGTTTTGGCGATTGTTCCTTTGTCCTTTCCCTCTAGTAATATTTGTACTCCTTATCACTGCCCTACATATGAAGTGCACCAAATAAATTTTCCAACTATTTTCCTCAAGCTGACAAGATTGCCAATTCAGATACAACTATAATGTTCCCAACTAATATTTTTTTAAAGTTTTGCAAATGTTAGTATGAAATGCAAAACTCTTTAACACTTTCTAATCACCAAGATCCCGATGTGGGCAAGGTGAGAGCATATGGTGGTTGAGATACTAACTTACTAGCGGCAAGCTGCGCAACTCTATAATATATGCAATACAAACTATTTAAATAATTAAACCAATCTTGGCAACATTGCCATCTAGACTTACAATGCAAGGTTATTTGGCAGTGAACCGCACACATATTTACAATATGAATGATAAGCAATGAAATACTCTTCCATTTTAATCCCAGGAATTATACGAAACATTTGTCCAACAATCTAGAAAATTACATTTTTCAAATAGTCAGAAAGCAAACTACGTAGCTCATGAAATGTAAATACCCAAAATGTGAAGTATGGCCAAATGGAAATGAAAGGGCTGATAAAGAAACATTAATACTGAATCCAACTGTTTATAACTTGTTGTAACAGCAATTCTCTGAAAATTAGCAAAATCAAACCCTCTGACACTATAGCGGCAGTGTAGTAGCGTTGTAGCAACTGAAAATGACTTCAATTAACCTTTCTCTTATGGCAGCCATAAACCCTGTGTTGACCATCAGCAAAGAGCCCCATTATTTTCCATTATTCGACCTTCTAGAATGGTTCGATTAATCCATCAATAAACAAAAGAAATTCGACACAAATAGTGACCAGATATTGTAGCTTAACTATAGAAAGTACAATACTAAACCCTTCAAAAATTTCAATCAAAATGATATGCAAAAATTAAGCAACACCTCAAACAACAATACTTAGCTCAAATGTGACCTTTATATGAAATTACTATAAATGTATTGTAGGGTTTTTAGCTTCAATCTGAAACTTGAGGGTTTTTGTCCTCAAGGGAAATGATGAACATTGTTCAATCTGAGAAGAAAACATTTGTTTTCAAAATGGATCCTTTCCTCATACTCCAAACCCCTCTTGTATAGTTGTTTGAGGGATTTTAATATTATTTTCCTTTTTCACCTTTTCCCTTAAAAAATGATTAAAGCGCCTTTTTAAGTGTTTATGTGCAATGAATGAGAAATTGAAGTTTGATTATGTTGCCAATATTTCCATTCAAAGTTAGAAAACTCTATGTTGTAATTGTTCAAAGAAGCCAATTAATAAGGAAGATTTATGTTAATTCTGTGTATCTATGTTGTTCATGGTTACAAAGTGGCTTTGAATGTCTAAGTAACAATGAATTGTCTTCATCTTTTTTCTTTAGATTGTTGCTATTTTGTGGGTTATGTTATGTTTTTCAAATCAAATTGTTGATACAATTCCAAAGGATATGTATTTTAATCCTTGGATACATGCTTGTATACATAAAACTTGTTGATGTTATTATGCAGCGTCTGGATGATTACTTCCAGCCACAAATTATGAAGATAAATTTAAATATAGCCTTAGGCTATTTAATTTATCTAAAATCGATGAAGAATGAACAAATACTTCATAATGAGGAGGCGCCTCATTTATGATGTATTATTTATATTATTAATAATTAATATTTAATTATTAATTAAGAGCTGACCTTGAAGGTCGCGATTTTCTAAGGAGAAATGTCTTTTGTTTGAGGCCGACTTAATAATATCAAAAGGCACGTCCTTTCTCTTGGGCCGACTTCCTTGATGAAGAGACACGACTTTATCTCTCTTGCCTACAAATACAAGATGATGATCATTCATTCATCATCAAGTTCATTCATTATATTGGCACTCCTTGAAGAAGTTCGCACTTGAGCAGCAGGTCATGATCTTGAGCAGCAGATCATTATCTTGAGCGGAAGGTCATGATTTTGAGCAGCAGATCAGAAGTTCGCATTTGTGTAGCAGATCTTCATCTTGAGCAGCAGATCATCATGTGTGCAGCAGATCGATCTCAAGGAGATACACATTCATTTTGTGTCTTCGCATCTAGGAGAGATGCTATTATTCATTGTATCAAATTGGGCCTTGTGTTGAGCCTGAGTTGTAAGCAGATTTCTGCTCTTATGCTGAAATATATAAGCGATATATTTGCTGGGTTTTTCCCCTCGAGTTGGAGGGTTTTCCCAGGGTATCTGTGGTGTTCATTGTCTTATGTGTTGCATTTTCTGATTGCTTTCATGTCTGATCCTAAAACTAACATGGTATCTGAGCCAGGTTCTGGAAAGACTAATCAGATTTGGCTTCAAATTTATCAATGTACGGGTTCAGATTTGAGAAATCACATATACTATGCTTTCTCTATTTGAGTTTGTGTGAAACAAAGATCTTCAGCGCAGAAATTCTAAGATAAATTGGTCTACATTTTAAAAAGGAGAATCATTGGGCCATCCAGTGGCTATCCTCACATCATATATCATAGACGTGATAATATTTGCCGCCTCAAAGATATTGTTGAACTGCCGTTCCAAATACTATGGTGTGCATCTTTGAGAAGATGAAGTAAATCCTTTTTGACTGAATAATATTGCAATTACCGTGTAGCCAGAGTATGTAATAAAGGGTAGTCGGGCAGGTGTGGAATTATATGATAGCTGAAGAATATTGAAATTTCTTTGAATTCTATTGCGGGCTTGTAGAAACAAATCTCTGTATTGTAGCGGCAAAATTACAAGGAGTGGCATTTGAAAGTTTTTGTAGCATTCAGAAGATCGTGAGCTTATGCCTAATGGGAGTCCACAAAGACTTGGGAAGATCGTTGCTATTGGGGTGTTTTTTCGTAGCATGAGAACAAGTGTCAAGAGAGTTGAGTTTTACAACTGCCGTTTCTTGACTCAAAATCGTCTTCCTTAACTTGTAGATGACATGGAGTTGGAAGGAAACGAATAATATAGAAGAGCCGCACAGTATGCTAGGTCGGGCTTGGCAAATAAGCATTTGAATAATTATTGAATGAGTCACCAGAAATTTCCAGAATTGCCCATGATGAATTAAGAAGCTGTTATTCTATATCAAAGGCCATATTCAAATCTACCAGTGATTAGCATTGATCATAATCAAGAAAGAGATAAGTATTTATTTTGTTTTTTGTCTATACCTTTGAAATAATTTTCATCTGGGGTGAATTTTAGTCTGTTGAGTTGTGCAGATCTGACATCGTTTATTTCGATCTCTTGAATAAGTGATCTCTGGCATAAGATCCTTTGGAGATACCAATCATTCATTGTGAGTTGTTTCATGCTAAGTTGTGAAGATTTCTGAGTGTGACTCAGAAATAAAAGGAGAACTGAAATTGCGATTGTGTTTGGTTGACCACATCGATATCATTCTCCATATGCATGAACTGTGATAGAGCTTCGATTCTTTGAGAGGTCTAGTTCTATGTTAAATATGTTGGCTGCATAATGTGTTTGAGAAATCTGAGTTGAGCAGATTGTCTCTTGTTGTGCTGAGATTAGCTCCTTCGAGAGGAGTAAAAGTTGGAAGAAAGATATATCAGAATCATTAAAGATAAGTTCTATTACTTCTTTATTTTTGATCTTTTGATATTTGCAACATATTTCACTTATAGTTTGATTCTTATATATAAACTATTAAGAGATAAGCATTTCATGTTTTTAAATTTGTTCATGAATTCTTATGTATTCATGCTATAACTTGGGATAGTAAACCTTGTATGATTCTAGACTTGATATTTCTTTGGATAGCTATAAACTATCAGTAATCTCTCTCTAAAATGCTTCCAGGACGGATCAAGGAGCATGAAGGTAATGAGAGATTGCACAAAGAGGAAGAGCTTCAGGCATCTTGTGAGGAAGTCATGTCGACCAAAGAAATGATCAAGCATGGAGTCACAACTTGCAGCCATGGGACTGAGTTGGTGGCTGGAGCATACTTTGAAGAGGGAGTTAAGGTTCGAGTTGAGATTATGCCAATAGAGGGAGTTCACTTCCAGAAGTTTTCTTTGCAATCTCTGAGGCAGGGATCAAGAGGGAGTTTTGTGACTCACTGAGAAGAAGTGAAGGTTGCAGCGTTGCAAGGCCAATGCTAAAGTCCTTGGAAGACCTCTTCAACTGCTGAGATCATAATTGCACAAGACAGACATCTGGATTTGATTTTGGCAGCTTCGTAACCCATTCAGAATGGAGCAATCTGGGATAAGGTCGAAGAGGACAATCCTAAAAATCTCTACCGTATCAGAGGTGTGCGTTGGAAAACATTTCTCTGAGGCAAGCATTGCAGGCAATCTTGGACGAGGAGGTCAAAAGGTTGATGCAAGAACTTGGAGCTTCAGAGGGAGTCAAAGACTGCATTCCTTAATGGTGTAATTGAAGATGAGGCTTCTAGTACTTGGTATGAGATATACCTGATGTGCTTGGGCTTCTCCAAGAATGATGTTGATTCAAACTTGTACTTCAAGGTAATTGATGGTGAGGCATTGATCTTGGTTTTCTATGTTGATGGTCTACTTTCTTACTAGAGAAGAACACCTCATTATCAAATGCAAGAAGGAGTTGGCTTCTGAATTTGAGATGAAGTGTCTTAGTTATATGCATTACCTTTTTGGCTTAGAAATATGGAAGAGGCCTAATGAGAACATTCTAAGTCAAAGGATGTATACAATAGACATCTTGAAGAGATTTGGCATGATGGACTATAAGTCCATGTCTACACCTATGGAAACAAATTTTCAGAAGTTTACAACTAGTTCAAATCTTGTGGATCCTCTATGTACAGGCAGTTGATTGAATCATTGATGTATCTAGTCAATACTAGACTAGATATTTGCTATGCAGTGAGTGCACTTAGTCAGTTCATGTGTGAACCAAGGCAAATACATCTAGTTGCAGCAAAGCATATCCTGAGATACTTGTGTGGCACAGTTGGGTATGGCTTGAGATATTCTTCTGGTGTGGACTTGAAGTTGCATGGTTATATTAATTCTGATTGAGCGGGTTGTGTTGTTGATCGAAAGAGCGCCTCTGGATGTTGTTTCAGTTTTGGGTCTGCGATGATTTCTTGGTGTAGCAGGAAGCAGTCTTCAGTAGCACTAAGCACCACAGAGGCAGAGTATATTGCAGCGTGTATGGCAGCTCGGGAAGCAATGTGGCTTCGGAAGCTCCTTGCAGGATTGTTTGGACAATCATTGGAGCCGACTGTCATTCATTGTGATAATCAAAGTTGTGTGAAGCTTTCTGTCAATCCGGTGTTTCATGACAGAACCAAACATATTGAGATCAAATAACACTATATCAAAGATATGGTATTAAGGAAAGCAATCCAGTTGAAGTACATTAGCATTGATGAGCAGACGGCAGATATTCTCACCAAGCCCCTCTCTAGAGTAAAGTTTGTGTACTTCCGAGATATTCTTGGTATTGTGGAGAATGAAGCCCTAGCTGAGAGGGAGTCTCAGCTTTAGTGATCTTCTATGATTTGTTTTAATGCATTTCTCTCTATAAGAGAGATTTGAGGTGCAAGCCCTTGTTTCCACCCTCTGGGAGAGCCATGGTGGATGTCATGTGTGTGACTCCATGACAACATCACGTGAGAGAGTCCGTGATGATTTTCTTGTACTTGTGTTTTCACCCTCTGGGAGAGCCATGGTGAACGTCACGATGAGGTGACAACATCATGTTGAGTGATGATCACTTGTACATACCATACATGGGTGTAGCCATGATGGTTGCTATCACGTTGAGGTGATATGCTTCTTTTCACACATGGGTGTAGCCATGGTGTTTGTCGTCACGATGAGGTGATATGACTTATTCAGTTGGAAGTATTCCTCCCTAGCTGAGAGGGAGTGTTGATGTTATCATGCAGCATCTGGATGATTACTTCCAGCCACGAATTATGAAGATAAATTCAAATATAGCCTTAGGCTATTTAATTTATCTAAAATCGATGAAGAATGAACAAATACTTCATAATGAGGAGGCGCCTCATTTATGATGTATTATTTATATTATTAATAAAGAGTCGACCTTGAAGATCGCAATTTTCTAAGGAGAAGACGTCTTTTGTTTGAGGCCGACTTAATAATATCAAAAGGCACGTCCTTTCTCTTGGGCCGACTTCCTTGATGAAGAGACACAACTTTATCTCTCTTGCCTACAAATACAAGATGATGATCATTCATTCATCATCAAGTTCATTCATTATATTGGCACTCCTTGAAGAAGTTCGCACTTGAGCAGCAGGTCATGATCTTGAGCAGCAGATCATTATCTTGAGCGGCAGGTCATGATTTTGAGCAGCAGATCAGAAGTTCACGTTTGTGTAGCAGATCTTCATCTTGAGCAGCAGATCATCATGTGTGCAGCAGATCGATCTCAAGGAGATACACATTCATTTTGTGTCTTCGCATCTAGGAGAGATGCTATTATTCATTGTATCAAATTGGGCCTTGTGTTGAGCTTGAGTTGTAAGCAGATTTCTGCTCTTATGCTGAAATATATAAGCGATATATTTGCTGGGTTTTTCCCCTCGAGTTGGAGGGTTTTCCCAGGGTATCTGTGGTGTTCATTGTCTTATGTGTTGCATTTTCTGATTGCTTTCATGTCTGGTCCTAAAACTAACAAAACTCACATATATATTAGCAAGATTTTCCAAATAAAGTTCATATTTTTGTTGTGGCTAGGTATCTAGAGTTCTCAAATGATCTTTGTTACCAAATATATCGCTGATCACTCCTAAATTGTTAAGGTTTCAATTAAAATAGGTTCATCATTCCGGGGATTATTTTAAGAGCTGGTTAGGGTTTTGTCATTGCTTCAACAAGCTTTTTATCAACAAAAAATGAGGTGCCAAGATTCATATCATCATATAGCATGTTTGGAGAGGCATATTTTCATGCAATCTAGGGTTTTAGATCAAAAAGTGTTTAAAAAATCATGGAGGTTGTCCACTTGCAAATGACTATTTTAGTAGTGGCTATATTAGGTGGTTTTAATTTCCAATGTTCAGGGCCTATTTTAAGGCTGTTTTAGTGTATTTTATTAGTTTTTTAGAATAGATTTGCTTTAAGTTGCTTTCTTTTTACTTTTCCTAGAGCTCTTGGATAGGTTTGGTTCAAAACATTTATTTTGGAGATATTTAATTATTATTCTCAAATCCCTAAAAGCTAGTCATTGTAACTTATAAATAAGTGCATTGGGCACAAGACATTCTAAATGATAATGGAAGTTATGCTTATGCTATAGAAATTGTCATTCAAGTGTTGAATTTGAAATTTATGTGCAATTAATGTGTTTGGTTTTTATGGTTGAATTAAAAATGAAGAATAGTGCTAGGCTTTGCACTAACACTATTATTCATCTTAGTTGTAGCTTTATGCATCTAAGTTATTTAATTTATGAAATCTTATGTTGTTGATGTGTGTTAGAATTAGTTTATTCATCCTATTTTCATGTATGCGGGCCCATTGGTCTTCGAGTTTAGCTAGTAAGGAAATGTTTGTCTTTTCTAGTTTAATTATTTCATTTGGTTGCAAGATTTCTAAATGCAAATTCCTGTCTGTGACTTGAGAACCTTTTAGGTCTTGGGCTCAACCTCCAAGACTCAAAAAGATAGGTCAAGTGTAGTTTAAGTTATTTTCTTTTTTTTTTTAAATCCCCTAACTGAAATCTTGAATAGTGTGTGTAACTATATATCTTGTTCATATCTTTACTTTTAGAAGTAATTTTTAGTCCCAAGGAGCTTCCCCTTCTTATTTGAAGAGAGGATTATCTCTATGTGCTGTTCTATTTTGTGTTGACTCGTAAGAGACTAATTTAAATGCTGAGTTTTTGGTGTCTACTATGGGGAACATGTTTACGAAATTCTCTATCTTGTAGTCGAAGGTTAGCTTTGCACCTCTAAATTGAAGCTCTTCCATTTAGGTGGATAAAGTCTACACCTAATCATGACATAACATAGGTCATTTTGATCGTGGCTTTCAAGAACCCAATCAAGCGCTTTCAAGCAAGGGAAGTTCTTCATTGATAGTTCCTAAGCTTATTAGCATATATTCACTTTTAGATAGAAAACCACTTCAACCAATGGGTGGCAATGCCCATAATAATCATATTAGCCCACCCACACTTCATCTATTGAGAGGAGCCAATATTAGTCCACTTGAGAAATAATTTTCAAAAGTTTTATGGTGACAACACTTAGCATCCTCATGAACACATTTCAACTTTCACTATAGTGTGTAGCATTATGGGAGTAACACATGAAGATGTCACAATTTGACTTTTCATTGAAACCTTCGTTGGAGGAGTAGTTGAATGGTTCTACCATCTTGCCATAGGTTTAATCACTAGTTGGGAGATTATGTGCAATAAGTTCTCATCATGCTTCAAGCCTGCTGAAGACAGCCGCATTCTTTTTGCTCAGCTGTGAAATGTGAAGAAGCATAGAAATGAGCCAATGAGTGAATTTGTAGTGTGATTCAACTACATTGTTGGAAGAATCAATGCGACTCTAAAGCCATCTCCAAAAATCTTCTCAAGTTGTTTTATCAATGCACTTTCATTAGAGGTCATATGCATGATCAAATCTAGTCGGATTGATGAACTAGAAGAATTGCAAGAAGACAACATGATTACCATTGAAAAAATTAGGAAAGACTTTCATCAAGTTAATGATTCCAAGTTTAGCTGATACTCTCTTGCAAAGAATGGTGACAAACTTGGAAAGGCAATTTCAATAGAATGGTCTAGCTCAACAATACCAAGGACAGTTGCACATAAATGTTGGTCCTTCCAACAAAAATGATTGATTTAGATTACCTTCTCCACTTGAAAGGATCATCTTAGAGGCACCTACTAAAGTCAACTTGAATAAGTTAGTTCCTTTTATGTGATAGGAAATAATAGTGCTAGGAGTTGTCTGTAGATGCTTCACATGATGTAGCTCATGTCTTCTCAATCAAATCATCAAAATTTTGCAAGAAACCTTGAACATCGTCAAGACAATTTTGATGGCAACTCTATAATGGGATATTTTTAATATGGACCTACTATTGTTGAAAAAGTAAATGCATTCAATGACCATGCATATTCGTGAAATCAAAAGGCTATGAAAGAGCAAGGATCTGAAAAGAGGATGTATCAATAGTGTACTTGTGGAGTTGGTGAGTATTTGGTGAGTTTGCTATCTAAGGTTCTACCACTTAGGTTTAATTTGTGAGCATTGTGCTCAAAATCTCTTACCTTGGTTGTTGATGCAAGAACATCCTAGGGGTTGTGGAATCTTGCATTATTCAAAAGTAGTTCTCTTTATTTGTGTTTGAGAATAATGACTTAGACTCCTATGGTGCGGAAAATTTGTAGGATTTCATTTTTAAGCATTTTTAAATACTATTAGTATTTATCATGTAATTTTGGACATCCCATTTGGTGGAAATATTGGAGACCCTCTCTTATCACTTTTATGTAGGCTAATGACATGTTATGACACCTCTTAGAGGAGGGGAACTACCTACGCCATCCATGATCACTTGTAAGAGCATCAATGATGCATCATAGTTGAGGGTGTTACTTGTAAGAGGCACCTTTGACTTTCCAAATCAGCCTTGCAAAATGGAGCCACCCATTTGCATGTGGATGCATGATCATGCAAATCTATTTCCATGTTGATGCATGCCATAGAAGGTGCCCCACTTGTCAATTTCTAGCCGGTAATTAATGGTTTTTGATGGTGGGAGTTGCACATTTGTCTTTATCTCCATTCTTGGAGAGTGGCATCACAATTTGGAGAGGAGAGTTTCTAATTTTTGAAATGTTCTCTCTTGATTTTGGTGTCCCAATTAGAGGAGAAAATTTATAAAGAATGCTTGAAGATTGAAGGAAAGTTTAGCTCTCAAAGAAGTGGATTGATAGGTGACTAGGAGTGTGGTATTCTTCTTTGTGTGCAGGTGGCTTGGAAGCTCAAGTGTGGAGACTGAAGCTGGTCAGCATGTGGGTTTTATGCAAGTGTTGGATTAGTGTGGGTTTGCATGTGTGTAGTTTCAGGTTAAAAACGTTGCATTTAGAAGGGGACACTATGTCTAAATTTCTCAGAATCTTGGATGGATGTTGTAGGTAAAGGTCTTAAGTCTAGTGGGCAAATGAATGTAATAAATTATGTTATTTGATCCAGAGAGTAATTGTTATATTTTGTTAAAGTTTGGTGTTCAAGATTTGGGTTTTGTTGTAATCTATAAGGGAGATTTTGTCAGATATTCTGCAGAATCCATGCATGTATACCTATCTTTTGTATTGAATAAAATCATATTTATGTTTGATTGAATCCTCGTGTTAACATGAATTGAGCTGTCTTGGATGTTGGCTGCAAGCTAAAGGCTACCAGTCATTTGACCCCCCACCCTTGATTGCATCACAAAGAACTATTTTTGCCCCTGCAACACAACAGCATTTATGAGGTCAAAAACCATCAATCAGACATAGTACCAACATATTTTGAACATAAACCCAAAGGTATATCACAAGAATCAGTAATCTAGTGGGCCCCAATAAGATGGGTTTTACATATTCTAACAAAAGGTACACTATTGCCACACATTAAGTTAGATGCATTGAACATGAACAGTAATGGATATGGTCGACAATAGAAGAAAATTTCCTTTAATCGAGATGGGCCACTAAACAAATTGAGGAGAAGTGGGATTAACCATAAAATAGATTTTTCCAAGAAGCTAAAACATGAACGATAACTCACAACCAAATCACATTCATACTAGCCCTAATGATCCACGTTACATTACAAAGAAGGGCTACTATCCACATTCCACACAATTATCAAACATACAGATTATTAAACTTGATTTAAAAACTATGTATTCTTTCAAGTTTGGGTTAGTGGCAACAATCCATCTAGACTTAAAAATATTGTTTGTAAGTATAAAACAAATGTGTGTGTGCTGACCAATTTCATACCAGAACTTGTTTATTGTTATAAGAGGAAATAAATGTAATATTTACTAACAAATTCATTCCAGTGAAAAATGGTGTCAAAATGCCCATCAATTAGTCTTGTATTTTACTTCAGATGGTGTCTGATGAGTAATATATTTTCTTATAGGTTATCATGAGGATCAATTATGGACAGAATGTAAATATTAGTGGACTAGCTGGAGCAGTTTCCTTGTGTGGATCAGGGAGTGGGCTTTGGTCAGTGGAAGGAGGAAATTGGCAAATGGCTGCAGGTTTAGTTGACAGGGCAAATGTTTCTTTACATCTAAATGAAGAGGTAACTTCAATTTCATTTGATGGGAAGAAATATGAAATAAATTCCTCCAAGGGACAAGTTCACTATTGTGAAGTTGCAGTTCTGGCTACACCTCTGGATGAGGTCAACATCAGCTTTATCCCTGCAATTTCAATTCCAGAGCAACATCTTCATCACACTTACACAACCTTTGTCAGGGGTCTGTTGAATCCGGTAATGATTATTTTCTGATAACATATGTTTAAGATGTTTATGTCTATGTGCCATACTTTACCATTTTCAATTTTGGTGTGTGCCATACCTTGCTACTTTTGTCTATCTTCCCCATACGAATTCTTGGGTGTTTTGACACAGTTCATGTGAAGCACAGATGACATTCATGTCTTCTGCAGTTAGAAGTGGGATCTTTATACCAAATCTCTCTAAAGAATTCAATGCAGATGTACAATTTCTGTACACAACAATAAATAGGCCAGAATGCAATGGGATTTCATTACTGGCAATGACCCCTGGGAGCTTAACTATTGTGCTTCCCTCTATAACTATAGGACAGATTAATATACCTTACAAATTTACCCTTTTTTTTCTGAACAAATTATTTGCTTAAACAAATATGCTTTTTTTTTCTCTCAACAAATTATTTGCTTATTGTTTTATTTATGTGATGACAAGGTGTACTTCGGACAACCATCCTCTTCCATCCTTCCTGAGCTAATAGGCACTTTGGAAGTTCCCAGTTTGCCATTTTCAAGTATATCTGTGCTGAAGGACTATAGCAGAGATGACAAAGCTTATAAGATATTTTCACGCAAACCCATGGCAGACGATTTGTTAGATAAAATTTTCAGGTTTGTTTCTTGTCTTAGTTGTTTTGATTCCCTGCATCATATTCAGAAGAAACCTGGTAAATACTTATCACTCTTGTCTGATTTCTTCACTTAAAAATCTTAGTTTTGGAATCTAACTATGGCTGTTAATTGCTTACAGTGTTAGAAAAGAAACCATACAGATAGACTGGGCTGCATATCCTCACTATCAAGCACCAGAAAGATTTGCTTCTTTTTTGCTAGATGGCCATCACCTTTATTACATTAATACTTTTGAAAGTGCTGCAAGTACCATGGAGATGAGTTCTGTTGCAGCTGAAAATGTTGCACGACTTATCTTGTCTAGATTGTATGTTGATCCACTACATAGATTGAGATCAGAATCTTCTGAGTCTTGTGATGCCGAAATGTTTTCAGAGTTGTGAGCAATTAGATGTTTAGATCAAGATTTTCTTGTGAGCACACTTGTAGCTAAGGTCATAAAACTATCAAAAAACAACTCTTTTGTGTAATAACGGTGAAGCTTACAACTTGGGGAGGGTTGGCATCATTCATTATGGATTATGTCGGAGTTATTTATCTGATAACATGCTTTCAGATCCTCCCATTTTCAGCAAGGCAAAAACTGTTCAGTATTATGACATTTCTTACTTAATGCATATTATGTCATTGTAAACAAATACCCAAGCTAGAGGAGAATCATATAAATATGCATCTGATCTTTTCACCGATTGGTAGCCCTTAAAATACATTTTCACTTTTTGTTCCAATTTGGATCCCTAGATTGTGAGCATTTTTAAATTGACAGATGATCTGCTCTTCCCTGATTGTTTCTACTAAGTATGAGAGAGAATAGATAAGAACAAGAATAATTAACATTAGTAAATTAATTAAGTTAGATCTCTTTATACCATTTTGAACCAGAGAAAACTGAGGTTGCAATTGAAGTCCTCAAATCCAACAGCATCAAGGAAGAGTTAATATATAGATACCTTGTTCTTGTCACTATGGTAGGTATGTGTTACAGGTTTACTGCTAGCATCTTAACTAGAACCACTCTAACCCGTCAAAATCCAAACAAACACCTGGCTTTTAATGTATTAAACTTGTTGGAAGCCACCAATCCCTAAGATGTAAGTGGAGCATTTATACTCTTTGCAAGTGCTCATGCTATGACTAGGGGATGTGTGCGGATTGGTGCAAGGAGGTGTATGCATGAAAGAGCAGTCACATTCTAACAACTTCATTTGAAGATCCATGTGGCTGTTGGGTGATTAATTATTTTCAATGTATCACAAGGATATGTGGAGCTTATATATGTTCCTTAGAAATATTTGCAAAATTGGACAAGAAAAATGGCATTTTTACTTTTAGGGGTCTCTTGGCAAGTAATGGCTGCAAGGAGACGGTTTTAAATTTTGCTCAAACCTCTTGAAAATATCCTAAATTTTGAAGGCAAAACTATGGATAGAGATTTAGTGGGTTGGATAGGCTTGCATATGGAGATTTTGAATGATAATGATGTTTTGGTAATTAATGTGGATAGTTTTAGTGAATGGATTGGTCCTTATTGAAAAGCATTATTTATCAACTCCATAACCCAGAAAATAAGGTCAATGTTACTAACAACAAGGAAAGATCACAATTGCATTTGTGACTTTCCTCTGAATTTTTATTGAGGTACAACTCCCTCAAAGATTGCAATTAACTATTTCAAGATACGTTTTTAACAAAAAAATGGGAAAGGTGGACTAACACTGATTCATAACAATGAAACCAATGCGATAAACCAAATAACTACAAGTTTCCTAGCACAAAGACTAGAAACACCATAGCAAACATAATAGATTTTCTAATGAATTGATTCTCTTCGATTCCAAAAAGAGTAAATATAATAACAGGAAGTTATTGTTCACAAAGGATAAAACCCCAAGTATTGTTTTAGCCAACAGACTAAACTAGTATAAACATCACATTTACAATTCAAAGTTCACAGACGATGAAAAATCTGAAATTAAATTTTTGTTCAAAATTGTTCCTCCATTCTATTACATCACAATGCAATCTAAAGAATTTAGACCCCTCTTATGTCGTCAAATTACAAATTTACAATCCCCTAATCTTGAATCTTGGTCGTTAATGTAGCAACCCTCATATCAAGTGATAGTTTTGTGGAAGCACCTCACCAATTCGGAGGAATTGATACACAAAGAACATCTATGACTATTTTTAAATTAGTCATAATTACATTCCTTTTTCCAACTTGATTTTGACAAGCAATCGAAACACTCTTGTTTGTATGCTAGCCTTGTGGCATGTTGTACGTATAAGTGGCACACAATTCCCAAAAATTTGCATTTAATAAATATATCTCCTTGCGATTATACTCGTACGAACCATCTCAACAAAGGAGGAAACTTCGATTTTAGCTAGTTGAACTCAAAGATTTAATGCAACAATGTCACATCAACAACCCTCTTCATTAAATTCCCAAGCAACATTGCTATTCTCACAATCATTAACCATTCCCAAGAAAGTCTTCGGCATAGATCATTAACCACACCCTTTCACTTCTATAAATCCCAAGGTAATGACCTTAATTTTCACCGTTTAAATTTCATTGTTTAGTGATGGCAAGCATTGAGAGTGATGCCTCCTCAAAGAGTGATTTTATCACAATTGAGGATGTGGAGTGCAATCAATTTTGGAGGTTGATGGCAGACCAATTGAGAGATGTCTTTCTGGTTCACAATGATGTTGAAGATGTACTCAAGAAGATTATCAGAGAAAATTTATTGAGCCATGTTCATGTGCACAATGTTGAGCTTCTAGAGCGCTTTGTATATAATGTAATTTGTACCTTTGGCAAGTAAGACTGGGGAGTAAGAGTTGTGGAGCAACTGGTTCGGCCAGAGTATCGGGTGAAAGTGAGGGTGGCCATAAGAGGACTGAATGCATTTCCAAGGATTGGTCTAGTGGGCGACGCTATTTGCATTGCAACGACACTTCACCATGACCTCACTGAAGAAGCAATAGCCCTTCTCTGTGCTAGACTCAAGCGAAATGATATGGGACTGTTTGCCCATTTTGTGCAGTCCAATAAAAATTTGTTCTCACCGGCCTAGATTGAGCGCATGCAAGAAGTGGTGGAAGGGATTTTCATCCTTATCTTCGTTCTCTATGTTTAAAAAGATGTATTGGAATCATCCGTTTTAAATATAAACATGATCAATGTAATGCCGCATATATATGAACCAAATTTTGTATTTCGACTATCTGCATTTATTTCTTTCGTGTATGTATTTTTCCTTTTCTTGCAATTGTAATGGCCTTTGGTTTATGCGGCTCTGCAAATTTATATCTCCATTGAATGCTATGAATGGTTTTCCTTTCAACATAGTTGTTCACAATTCAAAAAGTGTTGCTTTTAAAATAATATCAGGCTCTGGATAAGTTTTAAGTATGTTGTTGGAGTTCGTCAAGGTTATGAAAACTTTAGCTTTTATTGCCTTTCATTCTTTCTTTTAAAAGCTTAACTTTTCTACGCTAACACTTTAATTATCGGCCGATGAAGAGGTTTTTGAAACCCTGTTGGGGACGAGCAAAGGTTTCAAAACCTTTCAAAAGGGCCGACAAAAACAAACTTTTCTTTAACTTTTCTTCTCATAAACGGTTCTTGGAGTGGTTATAGAAACTTCGTCGGAAGTCGGCAATACTTCAAAAACTCAAATTAGAAAAATAATCTCTTAAAAAATTTCACAAAGGTATCGGTTTGAAAGGTAGTTATGATAACCTCATCGAACTTCGATGTGGTTATCGAAACTTAGGATAAGGCCGATAACTTAGAAAATTTTGGTTGAGCTCACATGAATTAAGGATAGTGAACAAAATTATGATATCAATGGCTTTGATTGGGGACAAAGACTGCAAGGATGAAGCAAGGAACCACAAAGCATGTTAACAAACTAGTGTTTTATCCATTGGGCATAGAGTCATGCATGGAAAGAGAGGACCAAAACACACCAAAAATAGGACAAACAAGCAAAGACCAAAACATACAACATGCCAAAATTGAAGTATTTACAAGGTAGGAGAAGCCCTACCTTTGTTGGTGTGAATAAATGTCTTGTACCTAGCTAATTTCCTCACCAGGGAATTAGGGGACATATTCACATGTTAAGTTTGCTTAGGATATGAGATTCTTTCTAGAAGTCTTAGTTGACTTTTCTAGAACTTATCTTATCTAGCTTATAATGCTTGATTCCTAGATAGTTAGGTTGTTAGTTGTCTCATGTTACAAGATCAATACACTTGTCATAATCTTGTCTAATCCTATCTATCACCTTGCCTTTATAAGCAAGGCCTCTCATGTACAATTGTATATTCAACCATTATTCAATCAATATTCGTCTTGCATTGTTGAAGCAAGCTTTCTTGCCATTTTCTCTCTTGTGGAAGATATTTTGGTCTATCAACTATTTATGGGGGTGTTGAGGAGCCACCATTAACTCCTACAACCTCACTGGAAGCATCGATGAGGATCATGCAAAACCATTAACTGGTTGTGAAAGAACGACCCACTTTTGAAAAAACAAGACTTCTCATGTAACTTTTGCAATATAGGAGAGAGTAAGCACACTCATAAGAAATATATTGCATAAAGGGACCCTTTGTAAATCAATATGCTTCTAAACAACCACTTTTCATCATATGTGTCCTTTTCTTGAAGTATATAGTCTTGTATGTCTCCTTCCACTCGCCAATCCACCGTCATTTTTAAAACTTCAGCATCTTGACCAAGCTTATTTTCATTGACAGGGTAAGGAAAGAATTTATGACCTCTATCCCATTCAGAATTTCTGTGTGAATCGACTGACCAAAAAGATGAAGCTTTGCTATCTTCAATGAAAAACTTCTCAAGAATCCTTTCATATCCCAATGACTCACATTTCAATTCAACACATTCTTTTCTATCCCCATTTCCAAAATCAAATCTCTCATCCATCATATTGCTACAGGTTGTCGATATGTTAGTATCTATAAAATCAAACAGAGGATTACTCCCAACCTCAAAAGATTCATCTAATACGAAGAGTGAATTTGAATATCTAAGCCACTCCACCCCATCCCCACTTCCTAGTGCCTCTATCTGCTCAGGATTTTCTATTTTAGTTTCCATATATGGTGATGGTAGAGCATTTGGAGATACACCACCATCATTCTAGGATGAATTTCTAACCATGCTTACCTCTTTGAGAACATGAATTTTCTTGCACTCGTTTTCTCTGTCATAATCATCTAAACACCAATTAGGGATGGGAGTGACGTAAAGTTCCTTTGCTCCAGGCTATATACTAGTGAGATGGATAGTATTTGGGAATTCAAAGTAACCTCCCCCTTAGTAGGTGGATTGTCGTTGTTTATCGATACATCAAATGGTTTTGCATCGGTATCTTTGAAAGTAAAAACTTCAAACTCAAGAATATATATAAGATGCTGGTAACTGATAATTTTCATCGGGGCTGCCCTTGCTCATAACAAAAGTAAAAATTTCAGCGAAATCAGAGTGCACTACATTATTAGGCCTCACTCGGGGAGAGGAGTCTTCTTCATTTGACAAGCTAGAATCATCTTCAATTCTCTCAAATCTCAAATTATATACCTCAATATCCCAAGTTTGATTCTCATTTCTCTTACCATTCATCACATAATCTCCAAAGTGTTATGAATTGAAAACGGTGAGATTAACATGTTCAGCTATAAAGCAAGAAAGATCCGAGACTTTACATTTTTGTGTCTTACAAGTTGGAATGCATTTTTTAACATAATTTTGTTTCCACACGCCAGATGAAATTAAATCATCTTCAACACTAACCACTTCCAATTGTGCTTGTTCAAGACCACATACCTTATCCCTTTTAGAATGAATTGAACTTCATGATGCAAAGCATAGATAAAAATATGGAATTGAATATGCTTACTTGGTAGCTCGAGTTGATGGATCCGCTTTAGATCCCTATTAAAACGATCAATGAAGTCATGGATGGGCTCTCCTTTTTTAATCTAAAAAAATTGATGTAGCAAAGTAACAATATCCACTACACCTTTGAATCTACCAAGAATTTTTCTCTCCAAAACACCCCAATCAGTTATACATCTACTTTCTAAGTTCCAGAACCATTCTATTGCACCTTCAATAAGACTATCAGCAAATAATCTTACAAAACAACTTCATCTTGAACTCCTAAGATTCCACATGTGATCGTCAGGGCCAAAATATGCTCTCCTTAGGATCTTGTAAATTTTTACTAGAAAATTTCGAGAAATTCTCCCTCAACCCGCATGGTAAGACACTGTACTGGGGTAAAGCCAAAGGTCCAAAATGGTTTTTCCAAGACAGGTGTTGTAATGGCCATCATACAATCTAATTTTTAGGATCAAAAGGGATTTACAGAGTTGCCAACTTTTTAGGAAAAGTAACTTCTTTATCTCAAAGGAACTTTTTCTTATCCCCCCAATTTTTTCTTTTTAATGAATCAATTTCTTAGGGGAAGGTTCAGATTAGGTGGAGGATTTTGGTTACGATTGGGATGGGGCTGAGGGTGAGGATACCATACAATTTCAATTCTCAAAGCCCTTTCTACCACTCTCTGGGGTGGACATTAAGCTATTTCTTCTTCTTCTTCTTCAAGTACAAAGTTTGCCCTCATATTATCTGTAGTGTTTCTCCTATACCTCCAAGCGAGGGTGTTCAATTGAGAAATGATATCCTCCTCCTTGGCTTGCATCCAATCAAGACCTGGTTGTAATACATGGAAAACATTTTCATGCGGTAACACCATCTTGATTTGCAACAAGGCAAATGTAAACGTGTCTCATTCATTCCCCAATAGAGTCACCAAAAATTTGTTAGTGAACGGATTGGCCCTTATTGAAAAGCATTATTTATCAACTCCATAACTTAGAAAATAAGGTCAATGTTACTAACAACAAGGAAATATCACAATTGCATTTGTGACTTTCCTTTGAATTTTTATCGAGGTACAACTCCCTCAAAGATTGCAATTAACTATTTCAATATACATTTTTAACTAGAAAATGAGAAAGGTGGACTAACACTGATTCATAAAAATGAAACCAATGTGATAAACCAAATAACTAAAAGTTTCTTGGCACAAAGACCATAAACACCATAGAAAACATAATAGGTTTTCTAATGAATTGATTCTCTTCAATTCCAAAAAGAGTAAAGATAATAACATGAAGTTATTGTTCACAAAGAATAAAACCCCAAGTATTGTTTTAGCCAACAAACTAAACCAGTATAAATATCATATTTACAATTCAAAGTTCACAAACGATGAAAATTTTGAAATTAAAGTTCAGTTCAAAATTGTTCCTCCTTCATTCCATTACATCACAGTGCAATTGAAAGAATTCAAACTCCTATGTCTTCAGATTACAAATTTATAATCCCCTAATCTTGAATCTTGGTCATTAATGTAATGATCATCATATCAAGCAATAGTTTCATGGAACTACCTCCCCAATTTAGAGGAACCGATACACAAAGAACATTTATGACTATTTTAAAACTAGTCATAATTACATTCCTTTTTCCAACTTCATTTTGATAGGTAGTCGAAACGCTCTTGTTTGTGTGCTAGCCCCATGGCATGTCATACGTGTAAGTGGCATGCAATTCCTAGAATTTTGCATTTAATAAATATCTCCTTGCAATTATACTCGTGTGAACATCTCAACAAAGGAGGCAACTTAGATTTCAACTATTTGAAATCAAAGATTCAATGAAACAATGTCACATCAACAATCCTCTTCATTAAATTCCCAAGTAACATTATTGTCCTCACAATCATTAACCATTCCCAAGAAAATCTTCGGCATAGATCATCTACCACACCCTTTTACTTCTATAAATCCCAATGTAATGACCTTGATTTTCACCATTTAAATTTCATTGTTTAGCGATGACAAGCACTTAGAGCAATGCCTCCTCAAAGAGTGATTTTATCACAGTTGAGGATGTGGAGTGCAATCAGTTATGGAGGTTGATGGCAAACCAGTTGAGAGATGTCTTTTGGGTTCACAATGATGTTGAAGAAGACGTACTCAAGAAGATTATCAGAGAAAATTTCTTGAGTCGTGTTCATGTGCACAATGTTGAGATTCTGGAGCACTTTGTATATAATGTAATTCACACCTCTGGAAAGCAAGATTGGGGAGTACGAGCTACAGAGCAGTTGGTTCGGCTAGAGTGCCTGATGAAGGTGAGGGCGGCCAGAAGAGGATTGAATGCATATCCAAGGACTAGTCTACTGGGCGACACTATCTACATTGTGATGACACTTCACCACGACCACATTGAAGAAGCAGTAGCCCTCCTTCGTGTTGGACTCGAGCGGAATGATATGGGACTGTTTTCCCATTTTGTGCAGTCCAATGAAAATTTGTTCTCACCAGCCCAGATTGAGCACATGCAAGAAGTGGTGGAAGGGATTCACATCCTTATCTCTGTTATCTGTGTTTAAAAAGATGCACTGGAATCACCTGTTTTAAATGTAAACACGATCAATGTAATGCCACATATATATATGAATAAAATTTTGTATTTCGACTATCTGTGTTTATTTCTTTCATGTATGTATTTTTCCTTTTCTTGCAATTGTAATGGGCTCTGGTTTATGTGG
>CM021103.1:418374393-418482909 GCA_007115665.2 Sequoiadendron giganteum | reverse complement strand
TGATCATTCATTCATCATCAAGTTCATTCATTATATTGGCACTCCTTGAAGAAGTTCGCACTTGAGCAGCAGGTCATGATCTTGAGCAGCAGATCATTATCTTGAGCGGAAGGTCATGATTTTGAGCAGCAGATCAGAAGTTCGCATTTGTGTAGCAGATCTTCATCTTGAGCAGCAGATCATCATGTGTGCAGCAGATCGATCTCAAGGAGATACACATTCATTTTGTGTCTTCGCATCTAGGAGAGATGCTATTATTCATTGTATCAAATTGGGCCTTGTGTTGAGCCTGAGTTGTAAGCAGATTTCTGCTCTTATGCTGAAATATATAAGCGATATATTTGCTGGGTTTTTCCCCTCGAGTTGGAGGGTTTTCCCAGGGTATCTGTGGTGTTCATTGTCTTATGTGTTGCATTTTCTGATTGCTTTCATGTCTGATCCTAAAACTAACATGGTATCTGAGCCAGGTTCTGGAAAGACTAATCAGATTTGGCTTCAAATTTATCAATGTACGGGTTCAGATTTGAGAAATCACATATACTATGCTTTCTCTATTTGAGTTTGTGTGAAACAAAGATCTTCAGCGCAGAAATTCTAAGATAAATTGGTCTACATTTTAAAAAGGAGAATCATTGGGCCATCCAGTGGCTATCCTCACATCATATATCATAGACGTGATAATATTTGCCGCCTCAAAGATATTGTTGAACTGCCGTTCCAAATACTATGGTGTGCATCTTTGAGAAGATGAAGTAAATCCTTTTTGACTGAATAATATTGCAATTACCGTGTAGCCAGAGTATGTAATAAAGGGTAGTCGGGCAGGTGTGGAATTATATGATAGCTGAAGAATATTGAAATTTCTTTGAATTCTATTGCGGGCTTGTAGAAACAAATCTCTGTATTGTAGCGGCAAAATTACAAGGAGTGGCATTTGAAAGTTTTTGTAGCATTCAGAAGATCGTGAGCTTATGCCTAATGGGAGTCCACAAAGACTTGGGAAGATCGTTGCTATTGGGGTGTTTTTTCGTAGCATGAGAACAAGTGTCAAGAGAGTTGAGTTTTACAACTGCCGTTTCTTGACTCAAAATCGTCTTCCTTAACTTGTAGATGACATGGAGTTGGAAGGAAACGAATAATATAGAAGAGCCGCACAGTATGCTAGGTCGGGCTTGGCAAATAAGCATTTGAATAATTATTGAATGAGTCACCAGAAATTTCCAGAATTGCCCATGATGAATTAAGAAGCTGTTATTCTATATCAAAGGCCATATTCAAATCTACCAGTGATTAGCATTGATCATAATCAAGAAAGAGATAAGTATTTATTTTGTTTTTTGTCTATACCTTTGAAATAATTTTCATCTGGGGTGAATTTTAGTCTGTTGAGTTGTGCAGATCTGACATCGTTTATTTCGATCTCTTGAATAAGTGATCTCTGGCATAAGATCCTTTGGAGATACCAATCATTCATTGTGAGTTGTTTCATGCTAAGTTGTGAAGATTTCTGAGTGTGACTCAGAAATAAAAGGAGAACTGAAATTGCGATTGTGTTTGGTTGACCACATCGATATCATTCTCCATATGCATGAACTGTGATAGAGCTTCGATTCTTTGAGAGGTCTAGTTCTATGTTAAATATGTTGGCTGCATAATGTGTTTGAGAAATCTGAGTTGAGCAGATTGTCTCTTGTTGTGCTGAGATTAGCTCCTTCGAGAGGAGTAAAAGTTGGAAGAAAGATATATCAGAATCATTAAAGATAAGTTCTATTACTTCTTTATTTTTGATCTTTTGATATTTGCAACATATTTCACTTATAGTTTGATTCTTATATATAAACTATTAAGAGATAAGCATTTCATGTTTTTAAATTTGTTCATGAATTCTTATGTATTCATGCTATAACTTGGGATAGTAAACCTTGTATGATTCTAGACTTGATATTTCTTTGGATAGCTATAAACTATCAGTAATCTCTCTCTAAAATGCTTCCAGGACGGATCAAGGAGCATGAAGGTAATGAGAGATTGCACAAAGAGGAAGAGCTTCAGGCATCTTGTGAGGAAGTCATGTCGACCAAAGAAATGATCAAGCATGGAGTCACAACTTGCAGCCATGGGACTGAGTTGGTGGCTGGAGCATACTTTGAAGAGGGAGTTAAGGTTCGAGTTGAGATTATGCCAATAGAGGGAGTTCACTTCCAGAAGTTTTCTTTGCAATCTCTGAGGCAGGGATCAAGAGGGAGTTTTGTGACTCACTGAGAAGAAGTGAAGGTTGCAGCGTTGCAAGGCCAATGCTAAAGTCCTTGGAAGACCTCTTCAACTGCTGAGATCATAATTGCACAAGACAGACATCTGGATTTGATTTTGGCAGCTTCGTAACCCATTCAGAATGGAGCAATCTGGGATAAGGTCGAAGAGGACAATCCTAAAAATCTCTACCGTATCAGAGGTGTGCGTTGGAAAACATTTCTCTGAGGCAAGCATTGCAGGCAATCTTGGACGAGGAGGTCAAAAGGTTGATGCAAGAACTTGGAGCTTCAGAGGGAGTCAAAGACTGCATTCCTTAATGGTGTAATTGAAGATGAGGCTTCTAGTACTTGGTATGAGATATACCTGATGTGCTTGGGCTTCTCCAAGAATGATGTTGATTCAAACTTGTACTTCAAGGTAATTGATGGTGAGGCATTGATCTTGGTTTTCTATGTTGATGGTCTACTTTCTTACTAGAGAAGAACACCTCATTATCAAATGCAAGAAGGAGTTGGCTTCTGAATTTGAGATGAAGTGTCTTAGTTATATGCATTACCTTTTTGGCTTAGAAATATGGAAGAGGCCTAATGAGAACATTCTAAGTCAAAGGATGTATACAATAGACATCTTGAAGAGATTTGGCATGATGGACTATAAGTCCATGTCTACACCTATGGAAACAAATTTTCAGAAGTTTACAACTAGTTCAAATCTTGTGGATCCTCTATGTACAGGCAGTTGATTGAATCATTGATGTATCTAGTCAATACTAGACTAGATATTTGCTATGCAGTGAGTGCACTTAGTCAGTTCATGTGTGAACCAAGGCAAATACATCTAGTTGCAGCAAAGCATATCCTGAGATACTTGTGTGGCACAGTTGGGTATGGCTTGAGATATTCTTCTGGTGTGGACTTGAAGTTGCATGGTTATATTAATTCTGATTGAGCGGGTTGTGTTGTTGATCGAAAGAGCGCCTCTGGATGTTGTTTCAGTTTTGGGTCTGCGATGATTTCTTGGTGTAGCAGGAAGCAGTCTTCAGTAGCACTAAGCACCACAGAGGCAGAGTATATTGCAGCGTGTATGGCAGCTCGGGAAGCAATGTGGCTTCGGAAGCTCCTTGCAGGATTGTTTGGACAATCATTGGAGCCGACTGTCATTCATTGTGATAATCAAAGTTGTGTGAAGCTTTCTGTCAATCCGGTGTTTCATGACAGAACCAAACATATTGAGATCAAATAACACTATATCAAAGATATGGTATTAAGGAAAGCAATCCAGTTGAAGTACATTAGCATTGATGAGCAGACGGCAGATATTCTCACCAAGCCCCTCTCTAGAGTAAAGTTTGTGTACTTCCGAGATATTCTTGGTATTGTGGAGAATGAAGCCCTAGCTGAGAGGGAGTCTCAGCTTTAGTGATCTTCTATGATTTGTTTTAATGCATTTCTCTCTATAAGAGAGATTTGAGGTGCAAGCCCTTGTTTCCACCCTCTGGGAGAGCCATGGTGGATGTCATGTGTGTGACTCCATGACAACATCACGTGAGAGAGTCCGTGATGATTTTCTTGTACTTGTGTTTTCACCCTCTGGGAGAGCCATGGTGAACGTCACGATGAGGTGACAACATCATGTTGAGTGATGATCACTTGTACATACCATACATGGGTGTAGCCATGATGGTTGCTATCACGTTGAGGTGATATGCTTCTTTTCACACATGGGTGTAGCCATGGTGTTTGTCGTCACGATGAGGTGATATGACTTATTCAGTTGGAAGTATTCCTCCCTAGCTGAGAGGGAGTGTTGATGTTATCATGCAGCATCTGGATGATTACTTCCAGCCACGAATTATGAAGATAAATTCAAATATAGCCTTAGGCTATTTAATTTATCTAAAATCGATGAAGAATGAACAAATACTTCATAATGAGGAGGCGCCTCATTTATGATGTATTATTTATATTATTAATAAAGAGTCGACCTTGAAGATCGCAATTTTCTAAGGAGAAGACGTCTTTTGTTTGAGGCCGACTTAATAATATCAAAAGGCACGTCCTTTCTCTTGGGCCGACTTCCTTGATGAAGAGACACAACTTTATCTCTCTTGCCTACAAATACAAGATGATGATCATTCATTCATCATCAAGTTCATTCATTATATTGGCACTCCTTGAAGAAGTTCGCACTTGAGCAGCAGGTCATGATCTTGAGCAGCAGATCATTATCTTGAGCGGCAGGTCATGATTTTGAGCAGCAGATCAGAAGTTCACGTTTGTGTAGCAGATCTTCATCTTGAGCAGCAGATCATCATGTGTGCAGCAGATCGATCTCAAGGAGATACACATTCATTTTGTGTCTTCGCATCTAGGAGAGATGCTATTATTCATTGTATCAAATTGGGCCTTGTGTTGAGCTTGAGTTGTAAGCAGATTTCTGCTCTTATGCTGAAATATATAAGCGATATATTTGCTGGGTTTTTCCCCTCGAGTTGGAGGGTTTTCCCAGGGTATCTGTGGTGTTCATTGTCTTATGTGTTGCATTTTCTGATTGCTTTCATGTCTGGTCCTAAAACTAACAAAACTCACATATATATTAGCAAGATTTTCCAAATAAAGTTCATATTTTTGTTGTGGCTAGGTATCTAGAGTTCTCAAATGATCTTTGTTACCAAATATATCGCTGATCACTCCTAAATTGTTAAGGTTTCAATTAAAATAGGTTCATCATTCCGGGGATTATTTTAAGAGCTGGTTAGGGTTTTGTCATTGCTTCAACAAGCTTTTTATCAACAAAAAATGAGGTGCCAAGATTCATATCATCATATAGCATGTTTGGAGAGGCATATTTTCATGCAATCTAGGGTTTTAGATCAAAAAGTGTTTAAAAAATCATGGAGGTTGTCCACTTGCAAATGACTATTTTAGTAGTGGCTATATTAGGTGGTTTTAATTTCCAATGTTCAGGGCCTATTTTAAGGCTGTTTTAGTGTATTTTATTAGTTTTTTAGAATAGATTTGCTTTAAGTTGCTTTCTTTTTACTTTTCCTAGAGCTCTTGGATAGGTTTGGTTCAAAACATTTATTTTGGAGATATTTAATTATTATTCTCAAATCCCTAAAAGCTAGTCATTGTAACTTATAAATAAGTGCATTGGGCACAAGACATTCTAAATGATAATGGAAGTTATGCTTATGCTATAGAAATTGTCATTCAAGTGTTGAATTTGAAATTTATGTGCAATTAATGTGTTTGGTTTTTATGGTTGAATTAAAAATGAAGAATAGTGCTAGGCTTTGCACTAACACTATTATTCATCTTAGTTGTAGCTTTATGCATCTAAGTTATTTAATTTATGAAATCTTATGTTGTTGATGTGTGTTAGAATTAGTTTATTCATCCTATTTTCATGTATGCGGGCCCATTGGTCTTCGAGTTTAGCTAGTAAGGAAATGTTTGTCTTTTCTAGTTTAATTATTTCATTTGGTTGCAAGATTTCTAAATGTAAATTCCTGTCTGTGACTTGAGAACCTTTTAGGTCTTGGGCTCAACCTCCAAGACTCAAAAAGATAGGTCAAGTGTAGTTTAAGTTATTTTCTTTTTTTTTTTAAATCCCCTAACTGAAATCTTGAATAGTGTGTGTAACTATATATCTTGTTCATATCTTTACTTTTAGAAGTAATTTTTAGTCTCAAGGAGCTTCCCCTTCTTATTTGAAGAGAGGATTATCTCTATGTGCTGTTCTATTTTGTGTTGACTCGTAAGAGACTAATTTAAATGCTGAGTTTTTGGTGTCTACTATGGGGAACATGTTTACGAAATTCTCTATCTTGTAGTCGAAGGTTAGCTTTGCACCTCTAAATTGAAGCTCTTCCATTTAGGTGGATAAAGTCTACACCTAATCATGACATAACATAGGTCATTTTGATCGTGGCTTTCAAGAACCCAATCAAGCGCTTTCAAGCAAGGGAAGTTCTTCATTGATAGTTCCTAAGCTTATTAGCATATATTCACTTTTAGATAGAAAACCACTTCAACCAATGGGTGGCAATGCCCATAATAATCATATTAGCCCACCCACACTTCATCTATTGAGAGGAGCCAATATTAGTCCACTTGAGAAATAATTTTCAAAAGTTTTATGGTGACAACACTTAGCATCCTCATGAACACATTTCAACTTTCACTATAGTGTGTAGCATTATGGGAGTAACACATGAAGATGTCACAATTTGACTTTTCATTGAAACCTTCGTTGGAGGAGTAGTTGAATGGTTCTACCATCTTGCCATAGGTTTAATCACTAGTTGGGAGATTATGTGCAATAAGTTCTCATCATGCTTCAAGCCTGCTGAAGACAGCCGCATTCTTTTTGCTCAGCTGTGAAATGTGAAGAAGCATAGAAATGAGCCAATGAGTGAATTTGTAGTGTGATTCAACTACATTGTTGGAAGAATCAATGCGACTCTAAAGCCATCTCCAAAAATCTTCTCAAGTTGTTTTATCAATGCACTTTCATTAGAGGTCATATGCATGATCAAATCTAGTCGGATTGATGAACTAGAAGAATTGCAAGAAGACAACATGATTACCATTGAAAAAATTAGGAAAGACTTTCATCAAGTTAATGATTCCAAGTTTAGCTGATACTCTCTTGCAAAGAATGGTGACAAACTTGGAAAGGCAATTTCAATAGAATGGTCTAGCTCAACAATACCAAGGACAGTTGCACATAAATGTTGGTCCTTCCAACAAAAATGATTGATTTAGATTACCTTCTCCACTTGAAAGGATCATCTTAGAGGCACCTACTAAAGTCAACTTGAATAAGTTAGTTCCTTTTATGTGATAGGAAATAATAGTGCTAGGAGTTGTCTGTAGATGCTTCACATGATGTAGCTCATGTCTTCTCAATCAAATCATCAAAATTTTGCAAGAAACCTTGAACATCGTCAAGACAATTTTGATGGCAACTCTATAATGGGATATTTTTAATATGGACCTACTATTGTTGAAAAAGTAAATGCATTCAATGACCATGCATATTCGTGAAATCAAAAGGCTATGAAAGAGCAAGGATCTGAAAAGAGGATGTATCAATAGTGTACTTGTGGAGTTGGTGAGTATTTGGTGAGTTTGCTATCTAAGGTTCTACCACTTAGGTTTAATTTGTGAGCATTGTGCTCAAAATCTCTTACCTTGGTTGTTGATGCAAGAACATCCTAGGGGTTGTGGAATCTTGCATTATTCAAAAGTAGTTCTCTTTATTTGTGTTTGAGAATAATGACTTAGACTCCTATGGTGCGGAAAATTTGTAGGATTTCATTTTTAAGCATTTTTAAATACTATTAGTATTTATCATGTAATTTTGGACATCCCATTTGGTGGAAATATTGGAGACCCTCTCTTATCACTTTTATGTAGGC
Organism: Sequoiadendron giganteum; assembly: GCA_007115665.2. Lineage (NCBI taxonomy): Eukaryota > Viridiplantae > Streptophyta > Pinopsida > Cupressales > Cupressaceae > Sequoiadendron > Sequoiadendron giganteum. Next base: position 418,475,231 of record CM021103.1, on the reverse strand, counting down.
TAATGACATGTTATGACACCTCTTAGAGGAGGGGAACTACCTACGCCATCCATGATCACTTGTAAGAGCATCAATGATGCATCATAGTTGAGGGTGTTACTTGTAAGAGGCACCTTTGACTTTCCAAATCAGCCTTGCAAAATGGAGCCACCCATTTGCATGTGGATGCATGATCATGCAAATCTATTTCCATGTTGATGCATGCCATAGAAGGTGCCCCACTTGTCAATTTCTAGCCGGTAATTAATGGTTTTTGATGGTGGGAGTTGCACATTTGTCTTTATCTCCATTCTTGGAGAGTGGCATCACAATTTGGAGAGGAGAGTTTCTAATTTTTGAAATGTTCTCTCTTGATTTTGGTGTCCCAATTAGAGGAGAAAATTTATAAAGAATGCTTGAAGATTGAAGGAAAGTTTAGCTCTCAAAGAAGTGGATTGATAGGTGACTAGGAGTGTGGTATTCTTCTTTGTGTGCAGGTGGCTTGGAAGCTCAAGTGTGGAGACTGAAGCTGGTCAGCATGTGGGTTTTATGCAAGTGTTGGATTAGTGTGGGTTTGCATGTGTGTAGTTTCAGGTTAAAAACGTTGCATTTAGAAGGGGACACTATGTCTAAATTTCTCAGAATCTTGGATGGATGTTGTAGGTAAAGGTCTTAAGTCTAGTGGGCAAATGAATGTAATAAATTATGTTATTTGATCCAGAGAGTAATTGTTATATTTTGTTAAAGTTTGGTGTTCAAGATTTGGGTTTTGTTGTAATCTATAAGGGAGATTTTGTCAGATATTCTGCAGAATCCATGCATGTATACCTATCTTTTGTATTGAATAAAATCATATTTATGTTTGATTGAATCCTCGTGTTAACATGAATTGAGCTGTCTTGGATGTTGGCTGCAAGCTAAAGGCTACCAGTCATTTGACCCCCCACCCTTGATTGCATCACAAAGAACTATTTTTGCCCCTGCAACACAACAGCATTTATGAGGTCAAAAACCATCAATCAGACATAGTACCAACATATTTTGAACATAAACCCAAAGGTATATCACAAGAATCAGTAATCTAGTGGGCCCCAATAAGATGGGTTTTACATATTCTAACAAAAGGTACACTATTGCCACACATTAAGTTAGATGCATTGAACATGAACAGTAATGGATATGGTCGACAATAGAAGAAAATTTCCTTTAATCGAGATGGGCCACTAAACAAATTGAGGAGAAGTGGGATTAACCATAAAATAGATTTTTCCAAGAAGCTAAAACATGAACGATAACTCACAACCAAATCACATTCATACTAGCCCTAATGATCCACGTTACATTACAAAGAAGGGCTACTATCCACATTCCACACAATTATCAAACATACAGATTATTAAACTTGATTTAAAAACTATGTATTCTTTCAAGTTTGGGTTAGTGGCAACAATCCATCTAGACTTAAAAATATTGTTTGTAAGTATAAAACAAATGTGTGTGTGCTGACCAATTTCATACCAGAACTTGTTTATTGTTATAAGAGGAAATAAATGTAATATTTACTAACAAATTCATTCCAGTGAAAAATGGTGTCAAAATGCCCATCAATTAGTCTTGTATTTTACTTCAGATGGTGTCTGATGAGTAATATATTTTCTTATAGGTTATCATGAGGATCAATTATGGACAGAATGTAAATATTAGTGGACTAGCTGGAGCAGTTTCCTTGTGTGGATCAGGGAGTGGGCTTTGGTCAGTGGAAGGAGGAAATTGGCAAATGGCTGCAGGTTTAGTTGACAGGGCAAATGTTTCTTTACATCTAAATGAAGAGGTAACTTCAATTTCATTTGATGGGAAGAAATATGAAATAAATTCCTCCAAGGGACAAGTTCACTATTGTGAAGTTGCAGTTCTGGCTACACCTCTGGATGAGGTCAACATCAGCTTTATCCCTGCAATTTCAATTCCAGAGCAACATCTTCATCACACTTACACAACCTTTGTCAGGGGTCTGTTGAATCCGGTAATGATTATTTTCTGATAACATATGTTTAAGATGTTTATGTCTATGTGCCATACTTTACCATTTTCAATTTTGGTGTGTGCCATACCTTGCTACTTTTGTCTATCTTCCCCATACGAATTCTTGGGTGTTTTGACACAGTTCATGTGAAGCACAGATGACATTCATGTCTTCTGCAGTTAGAAGTGGGATCTTTATACCAAATCTCTCTAAAGAATTCAATGCAGATGTACAATTTCTGTACACAACAATAAATAGGCCAGAATGCAATGGGATTTCATTACTGGCAATGACCCCTGGGAGCTTAACTATTGTGCTTCCCTCTATAACTATAGGACAGATTAATATACCTTACAAATTTACCCTTTTTTTTCTGAACAAATTATTTGCTTAAACAAATATGCTTTTTTTTTCTCTCAACAAATTATTTGCTTATTGTTTTATTTATGTGATGACAAGGTGTACTTCGGACAACCATCCTCTTCCATCCTTCCTGAGCTAATAGGCACTTTGGAAGTTCCCAGTTTGCCATTTTCAAGTATATCTGTGCTGAAGGACTATAGCAGAGATGACAAAGCTTATAAGATATTTTCACGCAAACCCATGGCAGACGATTTGTTAGATAAAATTTTCAGGTTTGTTTCTTGTCTTAGTTGTTTTGATTCCCTGCATCATATTCAGAAGAAACCTGGTAAATACTTATCACTCTTGTCTGATTTCTTCACTTAAAAATCTTAGTTTTGGAATCTAACTATGGCTGTTAATTGCTTACAGTGTTAGAAAAGAAACCATACAGATAGACTGGGCTGCATATCCTCACTATCAAGCACCAGAAAGATTTGCTTCTTTTTTGCTAGATGGCCATCACCTTTATTACATTAATACTTTTGAAAGTGCTGCAAGTACCATGGAGATGAGTTCTGTTGCAGCTGAAAATGTTGCACGACTTATCTTGTCTAGATTGTATGTTGATCCACTACATAGATTGAGATCAGAATCTTCTGAGTCTTGTGATGCCGAAATGTTTTCAGAGTTGTGAGCAATTAGATGTTTAGATCAAGATTTTCTTGTGAGCACACTTGTAGCTAAGGTCATAAAACTATCAAAAAACAACTCTTTTGTGTAATAACGGTGAAGCTTACAACTTGGGGAGGGTTGGCATCATTCATTATGGATTATGTCGGAGTTATTTATCTGATAACATGCTTTCAGATCCTCCCATTTTCAGCAAGGCAAAAACTGTTCAGTATTATGACATTTCTTACTTAATGCATATTATGTCATTGTAAACAAATACCCAAGCTAGAGGAGAATCATATAAATATGCATCTGATCTTTTCACCGATTGGTAGCCCTTAAAATACATTTTCACTTTTTGTTCCAATTTGGATCCCTAGATTGTGAGCATTTTTAAATTGACAGATGATCTGCTCTTCCCTGATTGTTTCTACTAAGTATGAGAGAGAATAGATAAGAACAAGAATAATTAACATTAGTAAATTAATTAAGTTAGATCTCTTTATACCATTTTGAACCAGAGAAAACTGAGGTTGCAATTGAAGTCCTCAAATCCAACAGCATCAAGGAAGAGTTAATATATAGATACCTTGTTCTTGTCACTATGGTAGGTATGTGTTACAGGTTTACTGCTAGCATCTTAACTAGAACCACTCTAACCCGTCAAAATCCAAACAAACACCTGGCTTTTAATGTATTAAACTTGTTGGAAGCCACCAATCCCTAAGATGTAAGTGGAGCATTTATACTCTTTGCAAGTGCTCATGCTATGACTAGGGGATGTGTGCGGATTGGTGCAAGGAGGTGTATGCATGAAAGAGCAGTCACATTCTAACAACTTCATTTGAAGATCCATGTGGCTGTTGGGTGATTAATTATTTTCAATGTATCACAAGGATATGTGGAGCTTATATATGTTCCTTAGAAATATTTGCAAAATTGGACAAGAAAAATGGCATTTTTACTTTTAGGGGTCTCTTGGCAAGTAATGGCTGCAAGGAGACGGTTTTAAATTTTGCTCAAACCTCTTGAAAATATCCTAAATTTTGAAGGCAAAACTATGGATAGAGATTTAGTGGGTTGGATAGGCTTGCATATGGAGATTTTGAATGATAATGATGTTTTGGTAATTAATGTGGATAGTTTTAGTGAATGGATTGGTCCTTATTGAAAAGCATTATTTATCAACTCCATAACCCAGAAAATAAGGTCAATGTTACTAACAACAAGGAAAGATCACAATTGCATTTGTGACTTTCCTCTGAATTTTTATTGAGGTACAACTCCCTCAAAGATTGCAATTAACTATTTCAAGATACGTTTTTAACAAAAAAATGGGAAAGGTGGACTAACACTGATTCATAACAATGAAACCAATGCGATAAACCAAATAACTACAAGTTTCCTAGCACAAAGACTAGAAACACCATAGCAAACATAATAGATTTTCTAATGAATTGATTCTCTTCGATTCCAAAAAGAGTAAATATAATAACAGGAAGTTATTGTTCACAAAGGATAAAACCCCAAGTATTGTTTTAGCCAACAGACTAAACTAGTATAAACATCACATTTACAATTCAAAGTTCACAGACGATGAAAAATCTGAAATTAAATTTTTGTTCAAAATTGTTCCTCCATTCTATTACATCACAATGCAATCTAAAGAATTTAGACCCCTCTTATGTCGTCAAATTACAAATTTACAATCCCCTAATCTTGAATCTTGGTCGTTAATGTAGCAACCCTCATATCAAGTGATAGTTTTGTGGAAGCACCTCACCAATTCGGAGGAATTGATACACAAAGAACATCTATGACTATTTTTAAATTAGTCATAATTACATTCCTTTTTCCAACTTGATTTTGACAAGCAATCGAAACACTCTTGTTTGTATGCTAGCCTTGTGGCATGTTGTACGTATAAGTGGCACACAATTCCCAAAAATTTGCATTTAATAAATATATCTCCTTGCGATTATACTCGTACGAACCATCTCAACAAAGGAGGAAACTTCGATTTTAGCTAGTTGAACTCAAAGATTTAATGCAACAATGTCACATCAACAACCCTCTTCATTAAATTCCCAAGCAACATTGCTATTCTCACAATCATTAACCATTCCCAAGAAAGTCTTCGGCATAGATCATTAACCACACCCTTTCACTTCTATAAATCCCAAGGTAATGACCTTAATTTTCACCGTTTAAATTTCATTGTTTAGTGATGGCAAGCATTGAGAGTGATGCCTCCTCAAAGAGTGATTTTATCACAATTGAGGATGTGGAGTGCAATCAATTTTGGAGGTTGATGGCAGACCAATTGAGAGATGTCTTTCTGGTTCACAATGATGTTGAAGATGTACTCAAGAAGATTATCAGAGAAAATTTATTGAGCCATGTTCATGTGCACAATGTTGAGCTTCTAGAGCGCTTTGTATATAATGTAATTTGTACCTTTGGCAAGTAAGACTGGGGAGTAAGAGTTGTGGAGCAACTGGTTCGGCCAGAGTATCGGGTGAAAGTGAGGGTGGCCATAAGAGGACTGAATGCATTTCCAAGGATTGGTCTAGTGGGCGACGCTATTTGCATTGCAACGACACTTCACCATGACCTCACTGAAGAAGCAATAGCCCTTCTCTGTGCTAGACTCAAGCGAAATGATATGGGACTGTTTGCCCATTTTGTGCAGTCCAATAAAAATTTGTTCTCACCGGCCTAGATTGAGCGCATGCAAGAAGTGGTGGAAGGGATTTTCATCCTTATCTTCGTTCTCTATGTTTAAAAAGATGTATTGGAATCATCCGTTTTAAATATAAACATGATCAATGTAATGCCGCATATATATGAACCAAATTTTGTATTTCGACTATCTGCATTTATTTCTTTCGTGTATGTATTTTTCCTTTTCTTGCAATTGTAATGGCCTTTGGTTTATGCGGCTCTGCAAATTTATATCTCCATTGAATGCTATGAATGGTTTTCCTTTCAACATAGTTGTTCACAATTCAAAAAGTGTTGCTTTTAAAATAATATCAGGCTCTGGATAAGTTTTAAGTATGTTGTTGGAGTTCGTCAAGGTTATGAAAACTTTAGCTTTTATTGCCTTTCATTCTTTCTTTTAAAAGCTTAACTTTTCTACGCTAACACTTTAATTATCGGCCGATGAAGAGGTTTTTGAAACCCTGTTGGGGACGAGCAAAGGTTTCAAAACCTTTCAAAAGGGCCGACAAAAACAAACTTTTCTTTAACTTTTCTTCTCATAAACGGTTCTTGGAGTGGTTATAGAAACTTCGTCGGAAGTCGGCAATACTTCAAAAACTCAAATTAGAAAAATAATCTCTTAAAAAATTTCACAAAGGTATCGGTTTGAAAGGTAGTTATGATAACCTCATCGAACTTCGATGTGGTTATCGAAACTTAGGATAAGGCCGATAACTTAGAAAATTTTGGTTGAGCTCACATGAATTAAGGATAGTGAACAAAATTATGATATCAATGGCTTTGATTGGGGACAAAGACTGCAAGGATGAAGCAAGGAACCACAAAGCATGTTAACAAACTAGTGTTTTATCCATTGGGCATAGAGTCATGCATGGAAAGAGAGGACCAAAACACACCAAAAATAGGACAAACAAGCAAAGACCAAAACATACAACATGCCAAAATTGAAGTATTTACAAGGTAGGAGAAGCCCTACCTTTGTTGGTGTGAATAAATGTCTTGTACCTAGCTAATTTCCTCACCAGGGAATTAGGGGACATATTCACATGTTAAGTTTGCTTAGGATATGAGATTCTTTCTAGAAGTCTTAGTTGACTTTTCTAGAACTTATCTTATCTAGCTTATAATGCTTGATTCCTAGATAGTTAGGTTGTTAGTTGTCTCATGTTACAAGATCAATACACTTGTCATAATCTTGTCTAATCCTATCTATCACCTTGCCTTTATAAGCAAGGCCTCTCATGTACAATTGTATATTCAACCATTATTCAATCAATATTCGTCTTGCATTGTTGAAGCAAGCTTTCTTGCCATTTTCTCTCTTGTGGAAGATATTTTGGTCTATCAACTATTTATGGGGGTGTTGAGGAGCCACCATTAACTCCTACAACCTCACTGGAAGCATCGATGAGGATCATGCAAAACCATTAACTGGTTGTGAAAGAACGACCCACTTTTGAAAAAACAAGACTTCTCATGTAACTTTTGCAATATAGGAGAGAGTAAGCACACTCATAAGAAATATATTGCATAAAGGGACCCTTTGTAAATCAATATGCTTCTAAACAACCACTTTTCATCATATGTGTCCTTTTCTTGAAGTATATAGTCTTGTATGTCTCCTTCCACTCGCCAATCCACCGTCATTTTTAAAACTTCAGCATCTTGACCAAGCTTATTTTCATTGACAGGGTAAGGAAAGAATTTATGACCTCTATCCCATTCAGAATTTCTGTGTGAATCGACTGACCAAAAAGATGAAGCTTTGCTATCTTCAATGAAAAACTTCTCAAGAATCCTTTCATATCCCAATGACTCACATTTCAATTCAACACATTCTTTTCTATCCCCATTTCCAAAATCAAATCTCTCATCCATCATATTGCTACAGGTTGTCGATATGTTAGTATCTATAAAATCAAACAGAGGATTACTCCCAACCTCAAAAGATTCATCTAATACGAAGAGTGAATTTGAATATCTAAGCCACTCCACCCCATCCCCACTTCCTAGTGCCTCTATCTGCTCAGGATTTTCTATTTTAGTTTCCATATATGGTGATGGTAGAGCATTTGGAGATACACCACCATCATTCTAGGATGAATTTCTAACCATGCTTACCTCTTTGAGAACATGAATTTTCTTGCACTCGTTTTCTCTGTCATAATCATCTAAACACCAATTAGGGATGGGAGTGACGTAAAGTTCCTTTGCTCCAGGCTATATACTAGTGAGATGGATAGTATTTGGGAATTCAAAGTAACCTCCCCCTTAGTAGGTGGATTGTCGTTGTTTATCGATACATCAAATGGTTTTGCATCGGTATCTTTGAAAGTAAAAACTTCAAACTCAAGAATATATATAAGATGCTGGTAACTGATAATTTTCATCGGGGCTGCCCTTGCTCATAACAAAAGTAAAAATTTCAGCGAAATCAGAGTGCACTACATTATTAGGCCTCACTCGGGGAGAGGAGTCTTCTTCATTTGACAAGCTAGAATCATCTTCAATTCTCTCAAATCTCAAATTATATACCTCAATATCCCAAGTTTGATTCTCATTTCTCTTACCATTCATCACATAATCTCCAAAGTGTTATGAATTGAAAACGGTGAGATTAACATGTTCAGCTATAAAGCAAGAAAGATCCGAGACTTTACATTTTTGTGTCTTACAAGTTGGAATGCATTTTTTAACATAATTTTGTTTCCACACGCCAGATGAAATTAAATCATCTTCAACACTAACCACTTCCAATTGTGCTTGTTCAAGACCACATACCTTATCCCTTTTAGAATGAATTGAACTTCATGATGCAAAGCATAGATAAAAATATGGAATTGAATATGCTTACTTGGTAGCTCGAGTTGATGGATCCGCTTTAGATCCCTATTAAAACGATCAATGAAGTCATGGATGGGCTCTCCTTTTTTAATCTAAAAAAATTGATGTAGCAAAGTAACAATATCCACTACACCTTTGAATCTACCAAGAATTTTTCTCTCCAAAACACCCCAATCAGTTATACATCTACTTTCTAAGTTCCAGAACCATTCTATTGCACCTTCAATAAGACTATCAGCAAATAATCTTACAAAACAACTTCATCTTGAACTCCTAAGATTCCACATGTGATCGTCAGGGCCAAAATATGCTCTCCTTAGGATCTTGTAAATTTTTACTAGAAAATTTCGAGAAATTCTCCCTCAACCCGCATGGTAAGACACTGTACTGGGGTAAAGCCAAAGGTCCAAAATGGTTTTTCCAAGACAGGTGTTGTAATGGCCATCATACAATCTAATTTTTAGGATCAAAAGGGATTTACAGAGTTGCCAACTTTTTAGGAAAAGTAACTTCTTTATCTCAAAGGAACTTTTTCTTATCCCCCCAATTTTTTCTTTTTAATGAATCAATTTCTTAGGGGAAGGTTCAGATTAGGTGGAGGATTTTGGTTACGATTGGGATGGGGCTGAGGGTGAGGATACCATACAATTTCAATTCTCAAAGCCCTTTCTACCACTCTCTGGGGTGGACATTAAGCTATTTCTTCTTCTTCTTCTTCAAGTACAAAGTTTGCCCTCATATTATCTGTAGTGTTTCTCCTATACCTCCAAGCGAGGGTGTTCAATTGAGAAATGATATCCTCCTCCTTGGCTTGCATCCAATCAAGACCTGGTTGTAATACATGGAAAACATTTTCATGCGGTAACACCATCTTGATTTGCAACAAGGCAAATGTAAACGTGTCTCATTCATTCCCCAATAGAGTCACCAAAAATTTGTTAGTGAACGGATTGGCCCTTATTGAAAAGCATTATTTATCAACTCCATAACTTAGAAAATAAGGTCAATGTTACTAACAACAAGGAAATATCACAATTGCATTTGTGACTTTCCTTTGAATTTTTATCGAGGTACAACTCCCTCAAAGATTGCAATTAACTATTTCAATATACATTTTTAACTAGAAAATGAGAAAGGTGGACTAACACTGATTCATAAAAATGAAACCAATGTGATAAACCAAATAACTAAAAGTTTCTTGGCACAAAGACCATAAACACCATAGAAAACATAATAGGTTTTCTAATGAATTGATTCTCTTCAATTCCAAAAAGAGTAAAGATAATAACATGAAGTTATTGTTCACAAAGAATAAAACCCCAAGTATTGTTTTAGCCAACAAACTAAACCAGTATAAATATCATATTTACAATTCAAAGTTCACAAACGATGAAAATTTTGAAATTAAAGTTCAGTTCAAAATTGTTCCTCCTTCATTCCATTACATCACAGTGCAATTGAAAGAATTCAAACTCCTATGTCTTCAGATTACAAATTTATAATCCCCTAATCTTGAATCTTGGTCATTAATGTAATGATCATCATATCAAGCAATAGTTTCATGGAACTACCTCCCCAATTTAGAGGAACCGATACACAAAGAACATTTATGACTATTTTAAAACTAGTCATAATTACATTCCTTTTTCCAACTTCATTTTGATAGGTAGTCGAAACGCTCTTGTTTGTGTGCTAGCCCCATGGCATGTCATACGTGTAAGTGGCATGCAATTCCTAGAATTTTGCATTTAATAAATATCTCCTTGCAATTATACTCGTGTGAACATCTCAACAAAGGAGGCAACTTAGATTTCAACTATTTGAAATCAAAGATTCAATGAAACAATGTCACATCAACAATCCTCTTCATTAAATTCCCAAGTAACATTATTGTCCTCACAATCATTAACCATTCCCAAGAAAATCTTCGGCATAGATCATCTACCACACCCTTTTACTTCTATAAATCCCAATGTAATGACCTTGATTTTCACCATTTAAATTTCATTGTTTAGCGATGACAAGCACTTAGAGCAATGCCTCCTCAAAGAGTGATTTTATCACAGTTGAGGATGTGGAGTGCAATCAGTTATGGAGGTTGATGGCAAACCAGTTGAGAGATGTCTTTTGGGTTCACAATGATGTTGAAGAAGACGTACTCAAGAAGATTATCAGAGAAAATTTCTTGAGTCGTGTTCATGTGCACAATGTTGAGATTCTGGAGCACTTTGTATATAATGTAATTCACACCTCTGGAAAGCAAGATTGGGGAGTACGAGCTACAGAGCAGTTGGTTCGGCTAGAGTGCCTGATGAAGGTGAGGGCGGCCAGAAGAGGATTGAATGCATATCCAAGGACTAGTCTACTGGGCGACACTATCTACATTGTGATGACACTTCACCACGACCACATTGAAGAAGCAGTAGCCCTCCTTCGTGTTGGACTCGAGCGGAATGATATGGGACTGTTTTCCCATTTTGTGCAGTCCAATGAAAATTTGTTCTCACCAGCCCAGATTGAGCACATGCAAGAAGTGGTGGAAGGGATTCACATCCTTATCTCTGTTATCTGTGTTTAAAAAGATGCACTGGAATCACCTGTTTTAAATGTAAACACGATCAATGTAATGCCACATATATATATGAATAAAATTTTGTATTTCGACTATCTGTGTTTATTTCTTTCATGTATGTATTTTTCCTTTTCTTGCAATTGTAATGGGCTCTGGTTTATGTGGATTTGCAACTTTATATCTCCATTGAATACTATACATGGTTTTCCTTTCAACATAGTTGTTCACAATTCAAAAAGTGTTGCTTTTAAAATAATATCAAGCTTTGGATAGTGTCAAGTATGTCGTTGGAGTCCGCTGAGGTTATGAAAACTTCACCTTTTACCGCCTTTCATTCTTTCTTATAAAATCTTAACTTTCTTGTGCTAACACTTTAATTATCAACCGATGAAGAGGTTTTTGAAACCCTGTAGGGGACCAGCAAAGGTTTCAAAACCTTTCGAAAGGGCTAACAAAAATAAACTTTTCTTCAACTTTTCTTCGCATAAGCAGTTCTTGGAGCGGTTATAGAAAGTCCATTAGAAGCCGACAGTATTTCAAAAACTTAGATTAGGAAAACAAACTCTTCAACATTTTCACAAAGATATCGGTTTGAAAGCTAGTTATGATAACCTTGTCAGACTCCGATGTGGTTATTGAAACCTAGGATAAGGCTGACAACTTAGAAAATTTTGGATGAGCCCACATGAATTGAGGATGGTGACCATAATTATGGTAACCAATAGTTTTGTGAAGAATTAGAGGTGTGAGATATTGTATTAGGTCAAGGTATATTTAAAGCTTGTAATACAACTAGACAAGTTTGAGAAGTTTTGTGATCAATTAGAGGTGTGAGGTATTGTTTTAGGTCAAGGTGTATTTAGAGCTTGCAATATAACTAGACAAGGTTGAGAAATTGTCAAAGTGGTACTCTTTTTAATGATTTCTCTATCTCATTGAAAACATGGTCAAGGCAATTTTAGGTAGAAAGATTATATGGTAGTGATATTTAATTAACTTGTTTTTTATGACTATAATTATTATCATGAGTACTTCATAATGCCAATACAATTTAGAAGTCAATAAATTTCTTCGAAGAAAGTGATCATTAAAATTCCAAAATGTATTGCTTTGATAGTTCATGGAGTTTTCTTTATAAGGGTTTTAATGTGTAGTGTCATTATTGTCAATGTCTTTGTCTTTAAGGTCTAAACGAGGCCTTTTCTACAAGATTCAATGATCACATCTCATTAATATCTCACTCAATATTTTGACATTAGGGCATTTTAGCCATTAAGTGTGGGTCATATTTTCCCATATGTAATTATAGTTATAGATGGTTGTGAGCATGATGCATTGAAAAATCCCCCAAAAATGTCCTAAATATTTATGAGATAATGACATTGAATCTTCTCTTTAGGTGTTTATTGTCTTGGTTTATTTGTGGCCATTTATTTCATATAAATGGTATGGAAACAATGATTCAGTTGTATGTTGCGGGGACTATATCCCTATTGGAAAAGATATAAAATAGCTAATGAATTGTAAATCAAGACAAAATGAAGTAGTCTTTATTGGTATTTTTGGATTGATTAGAATATATCAATGACCGCGTCAATGGAGGTGGCTCCTTATAGCAATGCTCAATACAAAATGATATTCAAGGTGACTTTCTTCTTGGCTAGAAACCTCTATATATACCACTTCATCTAAAGAAAACTACTTCCCATACATGTGGGATGGATACTTTTGGCTTACAAAATGACTTACAAAACATATGTGCCTAAGACTTTATTTATAAATACTCAATACACAATAAAAGAGTTAGGGCATAAGGGTCCTAACATGCCCTCCCCTTTCAAACACTGTCTTTGAAGTTGAAGATGAGGAAATTGTTGCTAGAGTTGTATCTTTTGGTTGTAAACCTTACCTCTATGTCAATACTTATGTTAGATTTGTGATTGATAATCTATAATAGCCTTTGGTTCTAAGATGGCGGATCCCTTTGGATCGAGCTCTTGCAATGTTGTCTAAACTTGAACACAATGAAGAAGGACCTATTTAAACATGATACAGGAAAAACAATATGGAACTTTAAAGAAGATGGAAAGTCCAACTTGTATTGTAATTGGTCCAATCTATTGTAAAACTTGATAAGGTCCATAACACCTAGGTGCTAACTTTTGGCAACCTTTTTGCTTAAAGTATGTTTGCGTCTATAGCTATAGATGGAGAAAAACCATCTCTTGCATTGAAGGTATTCTCTAAGTCGTTGGTATGCATGCTACTTCATTTGATTTTGGTTCTAGGCCACGGGCAAGTTATCTTTGAGAGCTCAAAGGATATTTTGTTGAATGATGAAGGTAGAACCAATTTCTTGTACTTTGGAACTGCATGGAATGTAGGAGAACATAGATGTTAGTGAATACTCATACATAATTTCATAGGTGGTCATTTTTTTGCCATGCGATAAGTGGTGTTGTATTACCATACAACTAACAACAACCATGTGACCTAGTGAGTTTGTTTCTCTAAGAAGAAAAATAAATAAGCCCCCAACCTTTTATTGATAATTATTGTTTGACCATTAGTTTGTGGATGCTAAACTAAGCTTATATTTAGTTGTGTAATGTAACTTAAAGAGTTGTTTCTAGAAAGTGTGAGTGAAAGTGGGGTTGTGATCACAAATAATGTAAGTGGGAACTCATGGAGGTGGAATATTCTGTCAAGGAATGCTTGAGAAATAGTAAGGCCTTGTTTGGGTGGGCTAGGGAACCAAAATAAGTATGCTTAAAGAGATAATCCAACATTACCAAAATAATCAATTTGCCTCTCAAGTTTGGTAATCCTTCAATAAAATCCATGGAAATATCTACCCACAACAACCTTGGAGTTTGAATAATTTCTCCTTTGTGGCATTAGTAGAGATCACATTCTTCAATAAACTATTTAATCTCTTTTCATTCCAACCCAAAATAATTTCTTCCAGTTATTTCATGTCTTTAGAAACCCAACATGCCATGTAGAAGGGGATGCTTGGAACTCATGTGAGTCTATTTTGAAGAGTTGAAGTGGGAGCTAACAACATATACTCTTTATAGTGCAAGTTTTATCCATCCCATGAGTAGTTGGGCCTAACAGAAGGATTGGTAGACTGGTTGCTAAAGAAGTTATTAACTTTGTGAATCTAGTTTCCATTTTTTCAAACTCCTTGGAATTAATCAGGTGTGTGAGAGAATAGGGCACAAAGTGTTGTCTAATATTCAAATTAGCATGATAATTGTGTGATCTGATATTTTTGTTTGGGGTATGAGGCTTGTTCTAAGAAGTGCTTGAGGTTGTGATGATCTATTTTGGTATAGAAGTTGTTTCCCACAAGATATGGTTACCATTTAGTAATTACATTAATGACTAACATCTCCTTCTCACAAGTGAATTTGGAAAGATTCTTCTAAGTTCCTTGTTGGTAAATGCTAATGATCTCCTAGAACAATTATTGTTGCACATGGCATACTTGAGGAAATCAAAAGCCTTCTTTTTTACTTCCAACCAAAGGAATTCAATTTTTTTTTACCATGATTGTCAATGGGACACCGATTTTATAGTTGTCTTTGGAGAATTTCTTGTAATAACCGATGAGATCTAATAATTCTTAAAAGCCTTTGAGGGCTTTGGTTTTAAGCTAATTCTTCATATCTTTGATTTTTAGGGTCTACCTTAAACCCCTTTTACTAATACAATACACCTAAGATATTCAATCTACCAATGGGAAATGGTTGGAGTGTTTTGCATTTAATTGGTTCTTTAAAATTATTTGGAGGGCTTGATCCAAGTGACTGAGTTGCACATCCTATTTACTTAGAAATGATCAAAATATCTAACTTATTAGGCTTTGGAATGTAGATGGGGCATTATTGAAGCCAAAAGGCATAACCAAAAATTTGTAGCAGCTCTCATGAAATTGGAATGTGGTCTCAAGCAAATATCCTCTTCCTATAAGTGGATTTGGTGATAGTGAGATTATAAATTTGGTTTAAAAAATAAACATGCCCCATGCATTTTATCAAGCAACTCATTAATCATAGGGATTGAGATTGAAAACTTCTACTTGATCACGAGTTTGTTTGATTCCCAAAAAACCACACATAAATGCCATGAACCATCTTTTCTCAACAAGGAATATTGAGAAAGAGTATGGGTTGACACTAGGCCAAATGACCCTTGCATGCACCAATTCTTGCATTATCCATTCCACTTGGCCTTATGCATAAAAGGGCATTAGTATGATTGAATATTTACTGGCATGCATCCTAGAATCAACTAAGTTGCATGATCATGTGAACACCAAGTGGGTAGTCCATATGTCTATTCAAATATTGATTATTATAACTTTGATGGTTTATTTGAGTCTCTAGATTCTATGAGTTTCATATCACAAAGATGGGCTACAACCTTGTCAAAATCATTTTTTAGTAAATTCTCATTATATCTATGGTTTTTTTTTAGCCCTATAAGAGAGTATTTTTTTACCATTGTTTATAAATTTCATCCATAAATTTGAAAAATCGAATAGGATAGGTTCAAATGTGCATAACCACTATGCACCTAGAACAACATGACAACCACTTAATGGAAATATGAACATATTATATTTTAGAACCATACTCCCATTAAGAATTGATGTTCCTACATTTCCCTTGTAATACAATGTTCACTTGTTAGCTATCATGACCTCAAAGCCAAAACATGAATACACAAAAATATAATTGTTTAGCTATTCATGGGTCCATGAATTTGGAAGTGTTTTCTTGAATCATGAGCATGGTAAGAGAATGATTTTTGAAGTGCTCCTTACCCTTGATAGTTTGAGGTGTATTTATTCTACCCAAAACATATGCTAAGATCTTTGGGGTAGGATAATCACTTGGTGTTGTGCTACCTCTTCTTCCTCAATTGATGTGACCTCAAATTATATCAACTCTTTAGAGGTTAGAGGAGATTCCACATCTAATGGACACAATTTTTGGCTAATTTGTTTCCCTTCTAGTATTAGTCTAGGTTAGAAACCTTTATTGGGGATTTTAAAAATTCCCATACCATTGCTATTTTTGGCAAAGCATGTTGAATTAGCATGTGAAGTGAGGTGACATTCAAATTCCCAATACTTAGGCCTTAGAAAACATCTATATACAATTACGAGCTTCCACATGCCTTCGGGTACACCAAAAGACCTTCTAGAGGTGGGAGTAACTTTGCTACATGAATCTATCAACCATATGAAATTTGTAGTGCACTGATTAGGAGTTATCATAAATAAGTTATTCTCTTTGTATCAAAGATATGAGATAATGTGGCTATAAGATTATGAACTCCTTTATAGTTAGATTTATGAAATATTGGAGTAATTCAATATTTATGAATGAGACAAATGCATTAGATCCTACAACTAGACACACCCTAGCCTAGAAATATTCTTGCTAAAATCCTAGATGAGAGAAAAATTGGGTATATTTTGTGAAAGATTGGTCAATTTGAGAATATCCACATAGATTTGAGTAAATGTGTACAACTATATAGTGGGTTCATGATCCATAATTCTTAGAATAAAGGAATTGTATCAATTATGTCTCGGGTGCTCAATGTAACAACCCTCAAGTTGTACCTCTAAATTTCACCAATTTTTTTCCTTGTTAAATTTTTATTAATTTATTAAGTTATTACGTGTTCATTCAACTATATAATTAGGTATCTTTTTTCCATACAAGACATGCATCCATCCAAATGAAATAGGCATCTATCCATATGGGGTATGCATCTGTTCATACAAGACATGCATCTATCCAAACAAGATAGGTAATGCTCTGGGTAGAGACATAGATTCAAATGCAGTTCATGGCCATGAATCTCTCTTGAATGACTACACTTCCCTAATGGAAGTGCATCAAGGCTTCTATCATTCAAGGATATACAAATAAAGGGTCGAGTCTCACCTCATAATTTGGCCTAAAGCCTCAAGGAGTCAAGCAAATCCATATGGGATTGTTTTGCGTATACAATGAATATATTTATGTTCAGATTTAATTTGAGATTTACTTATGAATTTTCAATGTGTATTTCCTTTATTGATTTATTTAAATTATTTACTTGAGTTATTTGTTTTAATTTATAATTATTTAATAGTTATCATTTCAAAAACTAATTACTATTTCTATCTAATTAATATATTTTTTAAAATTAATTTTTTATTTAATTTATTAATTAATTATTATTATAATTATTTATTATCTTCAATTATTATTTGCATTTAGTTAATCAAGTAATTAATATTCATATAACTATATGATTATACGGTTTAATACTTTCAATAGAAAGGGGTCATGACACTCAACTTTTATACAATTCATTAGTCTATAACTTATAGGGAAAAATATAACAAACTAGGAAGCATTTAAAATTCTTGCCTAAAAAATCACCCATATAATATTTAAATATATCTGGTAGACCATGAAAGTTTTGCAGGTCTGGAAGAAGTCAGAAGTTTCACAAGTGATTAAATAAACATGCATTAGGGGCTAATGGACAAATGAAGTCCAAAGGGACTCATCATGGATCTAGAGGGGATCCAAATAAGGTTGAAAGCTTCTGTTTAGGAGGACTTACATGAATTTGGATGACAAGAGTAATTGCAAGGATTCAAGGGGTATTCACATAGGGCTGAAAGTTTCATAAAGTTTAGATGCAGGCTAAAATTTTGCAACTCCACAACTTGCTCCACTTTTATCAAATATTCTCCAAACTTGAAATGAAAACACCCTTTTGGCTCTTCTTCAAGGTGAAATCATCATTTGGATATGAATACTTATGAATTCCATAGAAATAGATCACTAACTCTTGCAAGAAAAAATAAGGAAGAAAATCAAACATTATAAGGAAATATTATTTTTGGCGACACAAGATTTCTTGTGAACCTGGATGCTCTTGCATCAAACACACTAGTTATGAAGTTTGTGAGAATATATTACAAAATGGATTTGAGTAGTAGAACTACCCTCCTAGGTTGTACCCAACTTACAACAAACTCCACTATTGAATAGGTACATCAAAAAAACTATTTCTTCACCTCTTCTAGCATTTGCTCGGGACACATACCATCCTCCTCCACCCAATATGTTCTTTATCCCTCCTTCCTCTCATGAACCTATTTCCACCATAGTTCGACCTCCTCCACCCAACAATTCTCTTCTTAGCTCTCCTCTTTTCACTTTCTTCAACTCTTCTCCTCTTATTGGTAGGATGCAACCCACCATAGCTCGACCTCCTCCTCCAATAGTACTTTTTTCTCCTATTTTCACTTTCCTCAACTCTTCTCATCCTTCTCCTTGTGGAATTTCCCATCGTAGTTTGACCTCCTCCTTCAAAAGTTTCCAAAAACTTCCTCTACACTCACCATTTCATCTACACACCTCTCTTTTGCAACATCCTCCACTGCAACATTCTCTACCTACTCATCCTCTGATTCAACTTACTCCAAAACCACCCTCTCTATTATTTTCTACTCTACACACTCCAACACATCATGTCCTCTAAAGGGAACTCAACAATATTTACACACTCATCCTTCTCTACAACCTCTATTGCAATCTCATTCACCAAAATCCATGAATTTGCCAAGAAATGCCTTTGTTGTTGCAATCTCTTCATCCTCTACCTCTACACATATAATCTCCTCTACTACAACTTATTTCTTCACTTCTCCCATGCCTTCACTCAAACATGCTATTGCAACTCTATCTTTTTCTACAACCTCTTCATCTTCTTCCACACAAACATGTTCATTAGCAACCAAACCTATGTTCTCTTATTTCCTCTTATCTACTACTATTATGATCTCCCTCAAACCCTTTAGCATACTCTTCATCTCACTAATTATTTCCTTATACATTATTTCTCTCCTAAAAAGGATTGGGATCCCTAAAGGCTTTCCTACTACACCCCTCATGCTCTCCCTCTTTTACATTTCAAATACACAAACCTATCCTCTATCCAAAAATTTTTTTTGGAAGACACACATCTCTTTGTGCACCTTCTACCTAGCCTCAACCTTTTCTAGAGGATAACCCACTATTTCACTACTCTATAATTATAGGACTCCTACAACCACTCACACTCACCTATCCTCAAGAACCCTAGAAGATGCACCTCTTCACTTCCTCTACCCGTTTCCACCATGGAGGATTCCCTAACATATTCTAACCACATAAATTATTAACAAAGGACAACCAACATGCATGATCATCTCTCAAACCCTCTCACCACACCCATCTCAACACATTGGTAACATTCCCAACACACCCCAACAAGAAAACTATGCTCTGGTACTACTTTATGCATATCAAGATGATATTACAACCTCAAAATCAACACCTCCTAGCAAGAAACCAACTTTGATACTATTTGATGCAGTCATGAGAAAGGGGTCTTACTAGATTGCCTAGTCATGTAACCCAAAACACACAAAGGTCACAAAAGAACACATTCACAACAAATCCAACACACTTTATTTATGTGCAAGAATACATTTTGGTTACAATGCCTTCATTGGCCTTGGATCTCAAGGCTTAAAACTTCACATCTAAACCTAACCCTCTTTACACTATGGAGTCTTCTCCCAAAAGCTTCTTCAAAAGGTCTTCAAAAGCCTCTTCTCGCAAAAACCTCCAAATGAGATCGAAATCCATATTTATAGCATATAAGATGGAGAAAGCTCAATTATCCCACATTCAAACATTATGCGACATGTGGCAGACATTCATTGGTCCTTAGGATCCGTGTGCAAGTCATTATAAGTGCTTTTGGCACCTTTTGTCATCTTCTTCAAATAGTTGCAAAAATTTGAGGGGTTCCACCATGTATCATGTGAAGAAATCATGACCATTAAGAAATTGTGGGAAAACATAGCTCATCAGGATGCTCCTACATCAATCATCCACCTAACTATTTTTACTTGGATTGAACACACAAATGAGTCTATTGAGGTTAATTTGACTATAAATTTGAAAGAGTCAAATAGATTTTCATGTTAGTGACCACTGCTTTATACAAAGAGTGATTTATATAAGTTTTATAAACACAATATATATATAATCTTATGAGCTTTTATATATATATATATATATATATATATATATTTTATATCAACTCATAAGATTTCATATATATGTGTGTGTGTGTGTGTGTATAATGGTGTGCTTTGGAGGAAGGAAAGAGGGTGGACCATAATTACAAGAGAAAATCGAACTTAGGATACTAATAAAAACACTAAGTTTCTTAAAGATATCTTTTCTATGAAGGCTTAAACATTGTATAAGCTTGTTTATATAACATCTCAAAGTTTTAAACTATACATTGTAAGCACCTTTGGCTAATAATAATTCACATATCATTCCATTGTTGAACACTCAAAATACTGAGAGGGGGGGTGAATCAATATTCCCTAAAATTCATTAACTTTAAAGTGCATTCAAAGAATCTCATTAAACTTGGATAAATGGAAAGGAATAATTAAAGCATGCATCACAACAATCAACACAAGAACACCAGATTTACGTGAAAAACCATTGGAAGGGAAAAACCATGGTGAGGATTAGATCGCAATATATCATAACTGGTTACAATACATTATAGAAAGCTCACTTCCTAGAGGACTCACTATCTAGAAAATAGGAGGGCTCACTGCCCAAGGAAGATCACTTCTTCCAGAATTATAAAAGTTATACAAAAGGATGACTCATTGCTAGAATTTAAACTGCTTACAATGCATCTGTTGTATGTTGAAGATACAGTTCCAATTAGGCTCAAAAAATTGACTTTACACACTTCATCATTCACCACTCACATTTCACTTCACACTCTCACTAATCATCATATTCATTAATGAATTGACCTTCTATATATATGCATACATTCCACAAACAATCATATCATTAATTAGGCCGGCCTAATTAGATGAAATATGTGACACCATAACTTGTTGACTCAAAACTCCATCATACATACCTTGCAAAAGAAACCAAATGTGTTCTTCACCAAAATAGATTAGCATGACCTATAATGACTCATATGAATCCACTTCATACTCAACTTAATAATGCACGACCCAAAAACCCTTAGGTCGACACTGCACAACAAAACTGGTGAAGTAACAACTGAATGAACCAACTATTCATTCATAACTAGACATGCAAACCACCAAACCACTTGAAATTTGAAGTGCACACTCATCTAACATCTTCAAACACGTCCTCAAATCTGCAAAGCACAAAGATCATTTGTGGTGGAATGTGGAGCATTCCAACATGCACTCTGCAACTATAACTATACCTATTCTTAGCCCAATACTCTATCATCAATATCTTTTGTTGTGGAAGATATACAACACTAAAAATTTGGATATATACTCCTTCAACACGTACCATGATCACCTCAAAAATGCATGACAATATATTGTAGTGCGAAGCAATGCAAACCAATAAACTAATGCTCTGTTACATCACTATCTCAATCAAATACTTAGTCATTTTCCCAAAAAACTTGGTCTACTTTGATCTGGTCTGAACTATATACATACTGATGAACCATCACTTCTATAATGGGTTGGCATCAATGATAACACCATACATCATCATGTTCATGTTGCCAACAATCTCCCCCTTTTTCATTGATGGAAAAACACTTCTCTAACATACTTCTTTGCTTCACTCCCCCTTTGACATCAAGGGTAAAGGGTAGTAACTCTGCATTACAACCCCTTACTAATCTATCTACATGAGAATAGCTCCCCCTATCTATGTTATACATCACCAAAAAGTTAAAATTATACTACAATACTATCTGCTAACTCCACATATGTACATTAAGATAAAAAAATTGAATATACAATTCAAAAATGTACACCTTAACTAGATGACGATAATATACTCCGATATGATACTTTTGATTTTGTAAGGTGTGCCTCCCAATCCTTCTTGGTAACCTCCCAATCCTTCTTGGTGAAGGCAAGCATGTAGCTCTGGTTTTCAAATTGCATATAGAGGTCTTCTCCTTCTTCTAGAGAATTAGGAACTGTTGTATTTTGCACAACCCTCTCCGCATTGACCAAAACTCCAATTAAAGATGTAAGCCTTACATTTAACATATCCCAGAGTTGACTATACTACATTATGATTTTCTCTTTTTGTTCCTACAGTAAAAAGAATTTTCCCATGTAAATTTTCAATTACCACTCAAGTTTCCCCATCTCCATCATTCACTGGATCATATAAACTAGAATCTTGAGAAATTTGAGACTCAATTGAGTCCATTTGATCCTTTATGCTCTTTGTAGACACATGCCATTTCAAAAAAAATTGAAACAATTGTTTGGCTTCCTCAAAGTGTGTAGTAGAAAACTTATATGAGGCATCAGTTAGCCTCTTATTATTTAGCTTCTTTGTTGCTTCCCTTTCAATGTTCTCTTCCAAACCAACAAAGTAATCCTTAAAGGAATCTAGCAGTAATTTCAATTGTTGCACACCTCATAAGGAACTATCAATGGATACTCCGGGAAGGCCTTCTCGCATCACCTTGACAACTTCATCAACCAACTATGTGCTCTTCTGGTGATTTTTAAGTATCTTCTTTCTTGCAGAGGCATGAAATACATCACCAAGTTGTAACTTTGGGGAGGAGAGATCCTATACATATCCACTTGACCTTGTTGCATAGGAATTTATAACAGTTGTGTAAACACCATTGGTTGGAACTGTAACTGCATGCCTAGAAGATCTTTGAGTGAATCTCCAAAGGGTCCAAAGGATTCACAACCTATTTTAGTGCTTTCTTCTTCTTGTGTATCACTCTTTTCCTTCTCTCCACTTCCATAGCACTCTTCTGCAATCTTCTCAACTTTTAGAGAAGGGACAAGTTCCTTTTGAGCTTCAGTCTTCTCTAAAACTCCTTTATCAACCTCTTTGTTTTGCTTAGTAGTCATCTCCACATCTGAAGGGGTGTTATTTGTTAAAATATCTTCTTGCTCATGTTGCTCATTGATTGGTTCATTATTTTTTGAGAGGGATGTATCTTTTTGCATTTGTTCTTCATCACTCAGAGAAGCTCCAAATTTTTTAAGAATATTTTCAACTATTTGCAATGTTTCTTTCCTTAGTTTCTCTATATCATCCTTGTCTTTTCCCATAAGAAAATTTACTCTTTTTTTTGTCTTAAATTTTTGAGCACACAACTAAGACAACCTAGCTCTTTCCTCAAGAGATAATGAGGAACCAATCTTCTCCAAGGAAAAAAATTTCATCTTACATATTATGTAATTGCCTCTTGTCTTCTTGCACTCAATACACCTTTTAAATCATCTGGAAACTGATCCTCTATCTCACCTGGGCCAACATTAAATATCACCATGTATTTGAAAATGGCCTCTTCAATTGCTGCCTTATCTGCATTATTGGCTTCCAGATACATTTCAGTTGTATCCTTCAGAACATCAAGCTGTGCTACAACACTGAATAATGCATCAAACTTCATGGGATTGTGCTCATGGACTAGAGGGGTCTCCTCTTTCTTCTTTCCCTTTTATGTACCAGTCTCTTCTTGAGAGACTTTTGATTTTATTTTCCGGACCAATTGATGTTCTTCCACTTCTTCTTCTTCTTATTTTGGATACCTATCTCTTGTTTCTTTTTCTTTCTTTCTTATCTTTGGAGCCTTTTGTTGCTCAGGGAGATTGGATGTATCTATCTTCTTGGAACCACCTATTGGTTTTGTTCCAGAGGGCATTGTAATAGTAGGTGTGGAAAATGAGGTCTTGCTTAACCTTCTTTACCTCAGTGGATTTTGTGAAGGAACATATATACCTTTGGACTTCTCTGCAAGGTCCATAGGGGTTACAAACTCCTTTTCCAATTCAACTTTCATATTTTCAGCCTTTCCTTCAATATCCTTCTTTTTATTTTCCAGGTTCTCCTTGATTTCTCTGCATAAGTACCAAACCTTTCAAATATTGTATCTCTAGGTTTTCTCAACACAATCTTTGCAAGACCAATGCATTCAAACTCTTCTACCTCATAAGGAAACTCTGGAACCCAAATAGTTTTGGGTTCAACTGCTTCCATGTAGTAGTAATCTCTACTAACCATAAATGTTAATTCATTCTTGTATTTGTCCACAAATTTACTTGGAATCCTTTATCTCTCTTACATCCAACTTTGAAAAGGTTTAAAGAATCCCCACAACATTGAATCACAAGAGTCTTCACCAATATATCTTCTCAAACGATCTCTAATTTGCACAACTATAGGAATATTATCTTTCCATACAACATTCTTCACTTCGGTAAACTCATTGAGAAAGTAAAAATTTAAGCAAATGATAAGAGTACCATATTGGAAAGGGTATTTTGACTCCTTAGTCTTCTATAGATTTTCCAACAATTGTAAACTCAGGAGCTCACAAAGATCAAAGTCGTTTCCTTCTTTCACCATTTGATAAGCCATGTGTATTGCAGTGGCAGTGACAAAATTCTCTTTGTGTGCAATGTTTTATGCCTACTCTAAATGCAAAGGAAAATCAATGCAAAAGACAAAAAACAAGAACAACACTCAGATTGGGCATAAGATGAAACTTAAACAAGCAAATGAAAAAAACAAGAACTTATACCTTGTCTAAACTTGATGCTTTGTTAGCCCTTGTTTCTCTTGATGGTGTGCTCCTTTCGATATTTGGACAACATAACTCCTAGAAATGTATGATTATGGCCATGAGAGGGGTGAAAAATGAGTGGTTTTTGATGGATTTGGATGCAAAAATGAGTGTAAAATTGGCTGCAAAAGTATGATAGCAAGGGGCGTGTGAGCTCAAAGTTTGAATGCATAAGATGAAAAATGACTAAGTGTCTCCTTAGTCATAAGAGGGGAGACATAATGAAGGGTGAGGATTCAAACTAGGGATTGAATCCAAGTGTTGAGATTCCTTGAGGCATATCAACTCTTGAGAGGATGACGTGTCATCCTATGGAGAGGGGGAATGATGAGGTGGAGATGAAGTGACAACCAAGTGGAGGGAAGGACAAAAGGTAAGAGGATGTGACAAGTGATGAATTTTAAATTCATCAAAAATCCCCATAGAATTTGGAGAAGGTCTTGGGAAGACCAAATGGAATTAAAATTTCCATTTCTAAGGACCTAGGGATTAGAGGAAGGAATTAAAATTTTATTTTTAATTCTCCAAGGATTTTGGGAAGATAAAGTGGAATTAAAAATTCCACATAGGCTCATGGGGGGAATAAATAGGAATTTAAAATTCCTTGGAAAAGGGGGTGACTTCTCTAAATGGAGAAAGTATTAATGAGGGGGTTGACCTAGGTACATGCCATAATTGGCATTAGACCTAGATTAGGATTAATTAACCAAAGATTATGATTGTGCAAATGATTAATTAGGTTAATGGGGTGATTAGGATCCACTTGCAAATTATGGAGGATGTGACACTAATCATGATTAGTGGTGTGCACATACTAATCATAGATTAATTAAATTAACCTAGATTAAGGAGGAATTATGGAGGATGTGACAAGAGGAGAGAGAAAGTAATTAATTAAAAATTAATTTAATTCATATTGGCTAAGTGAATAAATTAAATAAATTGGTCTATTTATTTAATTTAAAGAAAGGTGATAGAGTATTTAATTAAATAATTAAATACTTTAGAAGACATTGGGAGATAAGGTAGATATTAATCAAATAATAAAAATTACTTAATTAATATTGGTGTGGATGCAAAACAAATGAAATTGGCAATAAATTTGACCACATGGAAATGGTCAAATTTGGATGTCTGCACTCTCTATTTATAAAAATATATCTTGTAACCAATCATCATTGGAGCATATTTGACCGTCAGATCTTCAATGTCATTCAATGTTAGGGCATGCTTGTCAAACTTGGCTCTGGCAAGATTCATCACCACTTCATTATTTACAGCCTTCAATGCCAAAAGAGGTCCAGTGGAGCACAAACCAGTAACAACCCTAATTGCCTCTTTGGTTATCATATGCAACATGCACAACCACATGAATTTATCATGAATTCTACTCAGAAAATACTTCACCCACTCATCTTCAAAACAAAAATTAAGAAATTCTATCCACACTTCCAACATTTTCTCCATTAAGTTGGCATACTCTGGTTTCAGCTTGAAATAATCTCCAATTAGCACTTTTTCCCTACACTCCATCAATTTCAAGTGATCATATTCATCCAAATTTGAATGAATGTAAATTCACGCATCCATTGTGTGCATCACATTTGATGGAACCCTAGAGAACATCCCTTATTTATCCATTACCATTGATTTGTATGGATGCTTCTTAAGCTTAGGTCTTGGCCTTTCAAGGACATCAATAACTTGAGGAGTAAACATTATGAACTTCTCTGAGCTAGGGTTTGCAAGAAATTGTAAATACCTCATGGAAATTTTGTTGGTAGGGTTTCGTTCTACACTTCAAATCCTGTTTACTAAGCTCTCCTCGAACACAAATGTCTTTTACAATGTGAAAAATGAAATATAAACACTTTATCTATGACCTAAAAAGTGCATTAAATGCAACAGTGAAAAGTTATGTCAAATATTGTCAAGCCTTCACTATGTCATCATAGGGACTCCCAAACATTCCACAAATATTAGCACCAAGAGATTTCTCACCGAAGATTTCACCAATGGATCAACCAAACCAACTTATACATGCACTAGTATACTAAAGACATCAACATCTTATCTTTGGTAGGGGTTTAGAAAGTTTTATGTTAAAACTTCCCTTGAGCCAAAGCTTTCTATCTACTTTCCAGAGCAAAAGTCTACACTAGAATTTGGCACATACTCATTCTTCACATCATTCTCTTCATTTTTATTTCAGATCTTGTTCATCTCCCTCTTTACCTCAACCAAATCAATCTTCTTTTGTGGAATAGAAGGTTTCACATTCTTTCCTCTGCAAAACTTGGTTGTGTCTTGGTTTATTGTATTAATAGCATGTGACACTTTGTTGCAGAGAAAACTTACTTCTTTCCATTTAAGATTTGCATTCAAAAGCCTTATGCTCAAACCCATTGCATAACAATAACTAGGAAATGATTGAGGCATTATACCATTATTGTAACCATTCATCATCTATCTTCTGCCTTCACTAGCATTATGACCAAATCTATTGTATGCATATCATTGACCGGAAAATGATTAAAAATTCTAATTCTTCCTGCTCTACATTCTACAACTCTATGTCCAAATTTATTGCAAGAATAACAATAGCCATTATAATATGGGTACCTTTTTGTAACTGGTTTTCTGATAGGAGGTCTCTTGAATTTTTTTTCTAGTTTCAAAAATGTTTGATATTTCTCTTCTTATCTCTAGTCTTCCTTTGTTCATTATTCTTCTTTTCAACATTGTTTGAAGTCTAATTTTCCTTTGAGCTTTCTCCTTTTTTAAACCCTAATCCTTCTTTGTCCTTAGAATATTTTTGACTAGCAAGCATATCATCAAGCAAGGTGGAGATCTTCTTGAATTGGTCCTCTTGAATCTTTTCTTTCTCCAGATATTTTGTCAGAGACACAATCTCTTCTTCAAGTTTTGAGCATTTTATAGACTTTTCTTTCAATTTGGCACTCAAGAAGTCTTCAACTCTTTTTCCTTCTTCAACTTGCACTTTTAGATTAGTGACCGTCTCATTTGATTGCTTAAGTTGCTCATTTGTTTCCTTGAGTTGCTCTTTAACTTTCTTGACTTGATTCCTTAACTTCTTGATACATTCATCTGCCTCCTTAAGAGTTTCTTTCATATCTCTATTCTCACATTCTGCTTTATCCAAGTCATCAAGAGCAGATTTGAGCTTTCCTTCCATATCAACTTGACAATATTCTCTAGTAAACCCTTCCATTATAATTTATTCTTAAGGGATAGGATACCTCCTAGTTGCCATGTGCTCAACCTCCAAGATATACCTCAGTTGTTAAGAAAATTTAAGGAACCTTGCTCTGATACGAATTGTTGAATATCCAAATTTTTGAGAGGGGGTGAATCAATATTCCCTAAAATTTATTAACTTAAAAGTGCATTCAAAGCATCTCATTAAACTTTCAAAAATGGAAAGGAAAAATTAAATCATGCATCACAACAATCAACACAAGAACACCAAATTTACGTGGAAAACCCTTGGAAGAGAAAAACCATGGTGAGGATTAGCTCACAATATATCATATCTGGTTACAATACATTATAGAAGGCTCACTGCCTAAAGGGCTCACTGCTCAGAGGACTCACTGTCCAGAAAATAGGAGGGATTACTACCCAAGGAAGATTTATTCTTCCAAAATTACAAAAAATATATAAAAGGATGGCTCACTTCCAGAATTTGAACTTCTTACAATACATCTACTGTATGTCGATGATACAATTCCAGTTAGGCTTAGTAAATTGACTTTACACACTTCATTCTTCACCACTATCACATTCCGCACTTCACACTCTTGATCATCGTCATCATCATCATAAATTAATTAACCTTCTATATATGTGTATATAATCTGCAAACAATCATATAATCAATTAGGTTGGCCTAATTAGTTGAAATGTGTGACACCATAACCTGTCATCTCAAAACTCCATCATACATACCTTACCTAAGAAACCAAAATGTGTTCTTCACCAAAATAGGTTGACATGACCTATAATCACTCCTATGAATCTATTTCATACTCAACTTAATATTGCATGACCCCAAAACCCTTAGGTCGACACCGCACAACAAAATGGGTGAATCAACAGTTGAATGAACCAACTGTTCATTCATAACTTGACACACGGACCACCAAACCACTTGAAATTTAGAGTGACACTCATTTGACATCTTTAGAAACTTCCTTGAATCTACAAATCACAAAGATCATTTGCGGTGGAATGTGAAGCATTCCAACATGCACTCTACAACTATAACTATATCTTTGCTTAGCTTGATACTTTGTCATCAATATGTTTTGTTGCGAACGACATACAAACCTAAAAATTTGGATCTAGAATCCTTCAACATCAACATGTACCATTATCATCTCAAAACTACATGACAAGATATTACAATGTGGAGCAACGTGGACCAAAACTTGATGCTTTGTTACATCACTATCTCAGTCAAATATAGTGAATTTCCCAAAAATACTTGGTCTACTATGGTCTGATCCAGACTATATACATACTAATGAACCATCACTTCTACAATGGGTTGACATCAATGACAACACCATACATCATCATGCTC
Organism: Sequoiadendron giganteum; assembly: GCA_007115665.2. Taxonomy (NCBI): domain Eukaryota; kingdom Viridiplantae; phylum Streptophyta; class Pinopsida; order Cupressales; family Cupressaceae; genus Sequoiadendron; species Sequoiadendron giganteum. The sequence goes on along the minus strand of CM021103.1, from coordinate 418,445,738 downwards.
ATGTTGCCAACATCCCTCACAATATATTCAATTGGGATTCACCAATTTCCCTTATGTCGTGCTACTACCTCTTTCTAGAGGTCCCACAACCTGACTAGGTATAATGATGACTCCTTTTGTGCAAAGAATGGGGAATACAACACAAGTTCTTTCATTTTTTTTGACTCTATTATATATTTTTTTGTTAATTACTTTGTTTCTTTGATAAATTAATCAAATTGATAGTAGAATTTTTTTAGTTATGGATGATTCATAAATGTGCTTTCATGTAATGTGTGTGAGTTGATGGTTCTCAAGTAGACCCACTTTTGATTGACTTGGTGTGTTTAATATCATATGTTTGGAACAAGCCACCATTTGTGATATTATGTTTTAGGTGATTTTATTGTATTTAAACCAAACACTTCAATTCACTAATAATATTTAAGGCTATCATGACACTTTGAATTTTATTTTTTCATAAACCCCATGGCCACTCCATTGATGAAATCACCAAAATGAATTTTGCATGCTTTAAGATTAAAATAAAATCACTAGAACGTGAACTTATGTCAATAACATACCAAATTAAAAGGTCATTAAGATTCAACTAGGGAAGAAAACAATTGTGAGCCAAGGAGCCACATAAAGCATGAGTGAAAATTCTAATACACTAAAAACTAATGTTGGGAGGATTTTTCATCATTCCAACATACCAAATTAAAATTTTTATTGCATAAAAAACTTAAAATTAATCTTATAATTATATAAATGGGTAAAATTCTCCGAGTAAATCCATATATCTATAGATGCAAACCAAAATATACCACTTGGGAGGTAAATGGGAGCAAGAAACATAGAGATCAATAGTCAACACCAACTAAGAAAACACCATGAACCCATCACTTAACTTTAGATTATATCCACCATCAATTTGAGAACCTTCATCTTCTAAATTCAATAACTTTGTAAGATCTATAGATCATAAAGTTCTCATCATATTTATCTATAGATCTATAGAAGTTCATTGAAAACATGTGGCACAATCTACTCTACTTCAATATAAGATTGATAGCCATTAGAAAATCTATAGATCTCCCTTGGGTCCACATAAGGAATTTATATGTCTTTAGAAACCAATGAAACTCCACAATACTATTTTTAGTTGAAATTATATTAACCTACCATACATTCCCAAGTACATTTATTTATGTGGAATCACCCTTACCACAACCTAATCAAAATAAGACACTTTGAAATACTAGTGTACCACTTTGGAGAATTAGAAGATGATAGGTGGCTAGCCAAAATAGTCTATAGACCTAAACATATTTTGAATTGATGATCTCTTATGAAAAGTAAAAGTAGGTTACAATGTAAATGTGTCAAGGGGACCACATATTCTCATGTTTGAGAAAAATTTACACCAAAATAAGTTCTAATCCCAATAGGATCAACATTCCAAGAATAAAAATATATAATAAGATTATATCATATAAACATAATACTTAGCAGATTCAATTAACTATTCATCATAGATAACAAAATTTAGAAAAAAACTAGTGGCTCACAATCATCTTGATAAATAGACACCTCCAATTCTACAAGTGTTGCATTCTTCTTATTTCAAAACTTCCCCTACATCGCTATCTAAAACTCCTTTGGTTGTGGGTTGTGCTTATTAGTTGATGTGGGCTACAATCTGCTTGGTTTGGATTCTTGGCTGAAAAGAGTTAGTTCACCTAAACATATACACAATACTAATAATCATAATTTAAACATAGATATACACTGCATTCCATGCACATTCACACATTTTAACCATGAAATTACTAACATACCATTATCATATTTCCATATACTAAAACTAGGTTCAAGCTGCATGATGATTATAAGAAGCTAGTAAAGTTTAGGAATATGTATGAAATGAGTATCTAGAAATGTCTAAAAGTATGTACTAAACAACAAAAAGATAGCTAATACTTATCCTCGTCATTCCCCCAACTAGTCATTTGCTTGTCCTCAAGAAAATCAGTTAAGACCGGAAGTTATACTACAAAGTCATCTCCCTAAGATCTATTGTCATATGCACTCCTTTCAGCTGCTTCAAGCAAAAACCTCCATAGCATGAAAGTCTTTCCCATCTAACATTCTCAACTTCCTCTCGTTCTTCATTCTTTTCACCTATCCAATGTAGCACTGGGTAGAGAAGCATACATGGAGAGAAAGTAAGAGGTGCCCATACAATTTCCTTTTCTTTGGCAATGTCCATGTACCTGATGGTCCTTTCAAGCATGGTTATTGATGAATCTATTTAATAGTCCATTTCTTGATGTTTTTATGCATACTTTCAGACATTATCAAATAATCCTTTCAGACATATTCCTATGTTATGCTATCTCTTTATGCTTATTATACAACCTTGGACCTGAATTATAGTAATGGAAATATAATTACAATATAGTACATAGCATGATTTATATGTGAATATGTATGAAATATGGCTGGAATTCTATGTTTAATCATGGTAGTTATCTTTGTGTATATGTTTTGTGGATTATCCTCTTACAGCCAAAGAAGAAACTATAGCCCGCGACAACTAAAATTTGTAGCTCTCAGCAAAGTGAGGACTTGGACATCGAAACAAGGGAAGTGCCAAAACAAGCTGAGTGTAATAACTACTATGTGGAGATGCCTGATGGAGTTAGTAATGCATCATTATGATAGTTAATAAGGCAATGAAAAAGAAGAATTATTTTATTGATAGGATTCTGGATAACTGATTATGTGTTCCACATGCATATTTGTTTTGCAAAGTTTTAATTCTATTTGAACTCTTGTTTCTTTTTAGTTGCAGTTTGAATAATTCAATCTTAAATTACACACTTTGATATCTAGGGAGTTGTATTTAATGATTTTAGTTAAGATTTGTGTTTAGAATAAACTCCCTCATGCTTGTATATATTCGGTGGTTGATTCTTCAGATAGTTAGTTGGTTAAGGATTTTGTTATCAATTACTTCTTAGTTTTTAGTTGTAAACTATAGACATGTTGACTGTTCAAAAATGGTTTTCTTGAATCCAATCTTTGAGTAAGATTTTGTGTCATCTTTTAGAATATGTCATGAATGAAGTCCAAGTTTATATGGTTGTGTAGAATCTAAAGATATAGATTTGGTTTTATTTAAGTGAAAACATCCACTTGAGAAGGCCACTCAAGGTAACTATTCTTCACTACATTTACAGTTGTTTTATTTCTATTTAGCAGTTATTTTTTTTATCATTACTTCATAAATTGCATGTAATTTATAATAGATTATCATATGGTGATTGTCAATTATAATTATTCATGTGCATGAATGCATTAAATTGACTTGTAGTACTCCAGAGGATAGATTAAGTTATGTAATCACTTTTGAGTCAGTTTCAGTAATTCTTTGATAATAGTAATTTAGTTGCAGATTATGTTGTAGGAACCCATAGCCATTAGCGCCAATTTATTTCTTTCACTGTTATGCATTTCTATGATTCTTTTAGAAAGTATAATACCTTTAATATAATAGCCTAGGTAACCTTAGGTCTTTGAAGGCACATATAGTGCAGTACCATTACAAGTTTACAAACCCTGGTTGATAATTTAATGAAGTAGTTACATTGTTGAGTGGACTATTCAACTAGTCATTCCTCTGAATTGTGTGGTTTCTACCAAGTTTACAAGACACTGGTTTAGAATCTACATTTTTAGCACCGTTGTCGAGGATGGTGCTACCTTCATAGACTTATTTTTCCAAGCTTTCATAGTTACATTTTGTTTTCATTAGTACTGCTAATTTCTATCTTATCAAAATACCAAAAATTTCTACTAATATTGTGCAGGACCGCTACTATACAAAGCCATATTTATTGTATGTGGAGGCAGAGAGACCCTTTGGGCAGATTCGTCCCCTCTAGACACCAAGAAGCCATAGCAGAAATTGGTGACTTCGGTACTCAAAGTGAGGGTAATATTGAAGAAGAAACTTCCCTTTCCCCAATATCTACCACATCTACAGAGGGGACATACCGAACCATGGGTGATGCACCAGGGGATGATCTAGAACATGTGACCTTGGAGTTTCCAATCACCCACCAAGAAAGGGCTACTGTGTAGAAGAAGATCCCTCCTTTAGCATTACCAATATTTTATGGGTTGATGAATGAAGATCTAGATACATTTTATTTGAAATTGATGTCCTATGTAGGAGCTATGACTATACCTCTGATGCTCATAGGCTCAAGCTCTTCCCTGCCACTCTAAAAGATGCAACCCTGAGATGGTTCATGGGATTAGGCAAGGATGTTTTGGAGATTGGGATACCATGAAGACAATGTTCTTGGAAAAGTACCAAGACTATTGTAGAGGACTTGATAGGAGGAGAGATGAAATTTTTAGAATTTCACAAAAGGAGGATGAGCCATTAGAATACTATGTGGAGAGATTTCATTTTTCTTTGAATAAAAACCCACATAACAAGTTATTTGAAGAATCCCTCAAGTTAGTATTTTTGAGGGGAGTCAATGAGGACTTTATGGATGCCCTCAATATTATTAGGCAAGTGGATATCTCTCAAATACCATTTGAAGAAATCTACAAGGTCTATAGAAATTACTCCAAGACCTTCACTAAGAGACCAAGAGAAGAGAGGATATCCACCATAGGCAAATCATCCACTGGAATTTCAAAGATAGAGTTAAGTAATTTTTTATCCATCATGAAGGGGAAAATTATCAGTCATATTGCCACTCAATTGGACACTCTCCATATAAAGAAGAAGCAAGAGGAAGCTGAAGCAATGCTCACTGAATACTACCCTAGCTATAGGCAAAGGAAAGCAAATTGTAAATGCAAGAGGGTGGCTAGTATTCAACAAGAGAAGATAGAGAAACCTGATTTTCAGCCACTTGAAGGAGATGATGGAAATTTGTTTTACATAGCTCAAAGAAGGCCATGGAAACAAATAAAAGGTATGCCACAAGACCCTTTTAACTTCAATTCCTCTTTTCTAATTGGAAATTAAAAAATTTCTTCTTGGAATTCCTAGCCTTGGCCAACTAATCAAAATTAATGGAAAAACCCTCAATAATGGCCACCACCTCAGAAAAATTGGAACCAGAAGCAACCAAATCCTTGGTCACAAAAAAATTTCTAGGGTTCCAATTAAAATCCTCAATGGCCAACACAACAAAACTAGTGGCAACCTCAATGGAAAAAAGGTAAACAATGGTAGTGGCAAAACATGAACTATCAACAGCTTATGCTTCCTCCTCAACAACAACAAGCAGCCATTATGCCTCCATAAAATCCTACACCTTAGCCATCCATAACACCACAATTACCTTCCCAACCTGCACCTAACCCTAACAACAAGTCTATTCAACAGGGTTATACTAACGAGGCTATGCAATACACCACCTATAGGGTAGAGGTGAGTGATGTCCATCTCAAGTCAAGGAAAAAAATAGTTAGACCTTGATCCCCTCAAATCATTGAGATGGAGGATTAGGAACCTGCAATTGAAGCTTCAAACAAATCACCTCTAGAACCTGAGTCAAATCAGGTACAACAGACTACCTTAAGTCCAAATCCTCTTTTCCCTAAATTCTTAGCCATTCAAAAACATCACACCCAAGATGAGATAGAATTACTAAGTCAACTAAAGGATGTAAGTATTAAAATCCCCCTCATCCAAGCTATTAAGGACATTCCAATTTATACCAAGAATGAGACGGGCCTATGTCTTAAGAAACCAAGAAGGAAAATGAAGGATATACAGATAGTTCATGTCCTAGGGAACCTTGTTGATATCATACTAGGGAACATAATTATCCCTAAATACACGAACCCTCGTAGTCCAGTAGTGGATGTTACGATTAATGGGACCCTTATCAAGAACACCTTGATAGACTTAGGGGCATCAATCAATGTCATGACTAAAGAGACAATGCAATTACTTCAGTTAGCCATCCTTAGACCTACACCAACTATTTTACAATCGGTTGATAGTTCAACAATCAAGTTTGAAGGAATCATTGAGGATTTAGCTATTGCATTAGATTGTTGGGAATACCCTGTAAACTTCATAGTATATATTACGACCAAAGGTTAACCTTGCAAGATATCCACTCATCCTAGGTAGACCATGGTTAGCTACAGTTAATGCATTCATAGGCTGTAGGTCTGGCAATATGATAATATCTAATGGCACTATGACCAAGAAATTGGTCTTCTATCCTTTAGCCCAACCTCATGTTGATCTTGAGCAAACCATTTGGCCCACTTTGGATGAGGAAGACAACTATTCCCTACAGACTTTGATGACAATGGAATGCAACCCTTTATTGGATGATCAGGATGAAGATGGTCTGATTTCTCACATAATATAGAATGACTACGATAGGATCTTGTAGCAACAAGATTGTCTCTCATGTTTACAAGATCTTTTGCAAAGAATATACCTACCAACTACTCAGAATAAATATCTCAGATATTCCATTCCTTACTACCAAAACAGTGTGTACCAATCATTCCTAGGCTTGACCTCTCATTTGTGCAAGAATCATCTAAAAAACTAGAAGTCATGCTTGGAAAAATGATGAATATAAACAATGCATTGACTGAATAACAACAAAATTCCCTAACTACTTTGTTGTAGGCACACGTAGCATCCTTTGCATGGGATTACCATGATATGAAGGGTCTAGATCCTGACTTATGTATGCATAGAATCTATATGAATGAACCCTACCTTGAAATGAATAGTAAAAGTTGAACTTCAAAAATACTTGATGCAAGCATCATTTACCCTATATTTGACAATGAATGGGTATCACCTTTAGTCATTGTTCCCAAGAAAGGTGGAAAATGGAGGGTATGTGTAGATTATAGGGAATTGAACATAGCCACAAGGAAGGACCACTTTCCATTGCCCTTTATAGATCAAGTGCTTGAATCTGTAGCAGGGAAGAAGTATTTCTCATTCCTAAATGGTTCCAGTGGTTACAATCAGATAAAAATTGCTCTAAAGGACTAGGACAAAATAACATTCACATTTCCTTGGGGTACTTATGCCTACTCTGTTCTATCCTTTGGTTTATGCAATGTCCCAGCTACTTTCCAGAGGGCAGTGCTCAACATCTTTTTTTATTATTCTCATGACTATATGGAGATATAAATGGATGACATCACCACATATGGGGAAACTTATGAGGAAGCCCTTAGAAATTTGGAAAAGGTTTTACAAAGATGTAAAGAACATAATTTTTACCTCAGTAATGAAAAGTGCTATATGATGACTCAGGGAATTGTTTTAGGGTATTTCATATCCAGTGCAGGAATCCAAGTTGATCCACATAAGATAGAGATTATTTCTACATTACCTATTCCATAAAGGCAAAGAGATGTTAGAAGCTTCCTTGGATATGCAGGCTATTATAGGAGGTTCATTAAAGACTTCAGTAAGATTGTTGCACCATTGTTTGTTCTGCTGACTAAAGACATGGAATTTGATTGGACATCAGAGTGCCAACATTCCTTTCAAGAAATGAAGAAAGTTGTAACACAAGCACCTATTTTGAGGGGGGAAATTTGGACCTTACCTTTCCATATACACACTAATACTTCATATTTTGCTATTGGAGCAATTTTGGGTCAGAAAGAAGGTAACAAAGAATATGTTTTTTATTACATTAGCAAGAATCTGCAAGGAGAACAGATAAATTATATTGTTACAGATAAACAAATGCTAGTAGTAGTGTGTTGGCACCTTCAAATTTTCAAATTTAAAGTGCCCATGTTGAAAATTTTGCCTTTACACTCAGAAGTGCACCTGTAAAACCTGTCTAGGTGAGCTACTTTGTCGGTTAATATCTTGCACCTCAGGATGAATTTTTCTAAGATGTTTGTTGCAATAAATTCTTGGGTCAAATGGTAACGTTCCTACTCAATTTCAGACTCCTAGATTGAGTTTTGATGGGTCATTTAATTATCTTTTGACTACAACTGAGTCAAAATGGGTGTTCCAAAAAGTGTCAAATTTTGCAAATCTAAGAATAACCCATTTCTTTTTTTGGCTTGAAACATCTCCACCTACATTCTCATCAAAATTGGAGGTCGTATGATGCATTATTTTAATGCATTACAGCTATGACAAAGGCATCCGACAAGCCAGTTTACAATGGAGGTCCTAAAAATCTCTCGATAATGAAATTTTTGAGAAAATGGATTTTCCATAAATAATTTATTAGGATTGCTCACAAAAAATCATGGCTCTAAGTGGTTTCATTTGTGAGTAGCAAATTTTCATCATTTTGCCATCAAGAAAATTAGTTTTTCCTCTTTGCAACTTTCAAAATTTTCAAGATCAAAGGCATTTTGAATGTTTTAAATGTTGGGGGAGGACTTGAAATACATTTTTAAATGTTTTATGATGAAATTGAAGTTGGAATTTTTCACCAAAAACCTTTGCCCACCAGCCCATGAGTGCAAATAGATGGGTTTGGAGAAGGGCGTGGGCTGGCGCGAAAGCCATTTTTTGGCTTTTTTGAGGCCTCCCAAGGCTTGTTTATTGATTTAATCAGTGTTCTATCCATATTTGAACACTTAGGGGAGGTTTTGGAGCATTCAAATTGCATAAATTAGCTAATATGATGCTCTAAAATGCTCAAAAATTGTTTTACATGCTCAATTGCAACAAAAAATGACTTGCATGATTGTAAATCTATTTACAACCATTTCTTACATCTTGGGAATGATTTAAATGTTGTTTGAAACATTTTCAAAATGCCACTCACCATAAAAATGACCTAGCATTTGATTTCCTGATCTGCAACAACTTTCATCATGCAAAGAGCACTCAAATGTAAATTTCATCTTTTTGCATGGAGTAGGGTCTTTTGGGTAAAGCTTGTGGAATGCAAACTTTTAAGTTGTTGTAACTTGCAATAATTTTCTCCCCTTGCTGGAATTAATAACATTCATGCCGCTAGAGCTTGAAGAAAAATACACATGGATGGTGGCTTCAAGAAAAGTATTTGACAAAATGTCAAATGAAACAAAGGTTCTCATGGTGAAGCATTTTCTTAGGAATACATTTTTAAAGTGTGAGATTTAATTACAAAGGAAGAAATGATGGCTCTATGGACCAAAATGCTCTGATAAATTGCAAGCTAAATAAAAATTTTAATTGCTAGTAAATGGGTTTTTACCCAAAAGTGAATTTTTTCACTTGCTAGGTGAAATTGCAGTAGTAATTGACTTTTTATAAGCAGAGTAAGGATGCACGAGATTTACAAGTAAAGACAAAGAAGATGGAAAATGGAGAATAAAGAGGCATTTTCTAAATGCCATTCTATTGGAGAATCAAGCGAGCTGAAGATGTCATGTGCCAACTGCAGATTCTTTTTAGGGCTTCATCTTCTTCTTATTCTCTTTCTTTCTTATTTTGTATAGGTTCTGAAACTCTTGGTTTAGGGGAAGGAAATAGAGAATGTTTAGCTGGGCTGAAATTTTATCTTACAGTGAATTAATGTACAGATTTCTACATCAGTGTCAATTAGTTTGAACATATTATTAAAAAGTATTGCAGAAGTTGTCTCCATTTTGTATTCTCAAATTGCATATAGGTTAAATATATCAAGGATATGTTGATTTGTCATTGTAATCTTCTTGCAGTTGTGTAATTTGTTTATGGGTTTCTCCAAGCAAAGAATTAAATTTTGTATGCAAATTACTATGGGTTTGAGGAAATGAAATGAATTTTCAAGTATGATTATGCAGTAATATGAGAGGTTCTAATTAATGTAAGACATTAATTATTAAAGGGGCACTAATTTGAAGTAAGATGTTTAAATTTGCATTCATGATCTCAAGTTTGACTCCATGCCTTAGGATTAGGCACTGATATGTGACATTACCTAGATCATTTTCAGAAAAAAAAATCTATATCATATTAAATCTCTGAACTACTTTGGTCCTTTTGTTTTGTTATTTAAGTTATATTAGTTTTTTGTATCTTCATAGTATTTGAAAGAGTATAGAGGCTGAATTTGAGAGAAGTTTACCTAGTAATCCTCTATGTGTTTAAGATGAAGATGTCTAAATTATTTGTTCTTAGCAATGTTTAATGCAAATGGGATTAAGTTTGAACTTGGTAAAATATAAAATACCCATTACTCATATATCTGAGAACTATCCACTCTCATAGGTTTGTAATTTGTTGTTTGGCACAAGTTTATCATACATTTAGGCCTACAATTAGGAGCACCCTCCTAAGCCCCATGGAGCTCAAAGTGCAGAAGGCTTTCATATCCTTGTTCATTGGCTTTTCTTGTCTTCAACATGTTGATAGTGCATATTCCTTGTCCTAAATATTGAATCCCCTAGTTTAGACATCTATGTTTCTCCTTAGCGTTGAAGGTTGCAAGAAAAATAACCAACATAGTGTATGCCATCAGTAAATTCAGACATTACATTACTGGTTATGCAGTCTTTGTCCACACAGACCATACAAAGATTAGATATTTAATGAACAAGCCTATAGTAGGAGGTAGACTAGTCAAATGACTACTACTTATACAAGAGTTTGATATCACAATAGTGGACAAGCATAGCAAGGTTAATGTAGTAGCATAAATTCTATCAAGGTTTCCAACACAATCAACAAAAAGGGTATTGGATGACTCATTTCTAGATGAGAACTTGTTTTCTCTTAATATGCATATACCCTAGTATGCTGACATTGCAAACTACTTAGTGACAGGGCGGATTCCACAACACTTTTCTCCAAGAGAAAAGAGATAGATAGTACATAAGTGTTTCCCATACTCTTCGATATTTGGTTACCTCTTATGCACTGGCCTAGACAATATCATGAGAAGGTGCATAAAGGAAGATGAAATATTTGATATCATGAAGACTTGCCATGATGAACCATGTGGGGTTCACTTTGCAGCAAAAAAAACATCATTCAAAATCCTCACAACTAGTTACTACTGGCCAACATTACACAAGGATTCTATCAAATATACAAGGAATTGTGATAGGTGCCAAAGAATGGGTAAGCCAAAAAGGAGTGATGAAATTCCATTACATCCTCAGTTAACATTAGATCCCTTTGACAAATGGGATCTAGACTTTATTGGGCCAATATCACCTACTTCTAACAATAAAGAATACATTTTGGTTTGCACTGATTATCTGACTAAGTGAGTAGAAGTGAAGGCATTATAGTTTTTCAGAGATGGAAATGTGGCTACATTCTTGTATGAGGATATTTTTTCTAGGTATGGAGTACCTAGGGAGATTGTGACTGATCAGGGTCCACAAATTACTTTAGAGCTCATTACCATATTGGTTGAAGAATATGAAATCAGGCACAAAAAGACAACACCCTATCACCCTCAAGCCAATGGTCAGGTAGAGGTTACCAACAAAGAAATTGAAAGTATTCTAACTAAGATAGTGCAATTACACAGGAAATATTGGGTTGCTAGATTACCAGAAGCGGTATGGGCATATAGAACAACCTGGAAAATAACTGGTTTCACACCCTATGAGCTAGTATATGGAAAAATATAAGTCCTCCCAATAGATTTTGAGTACAAGACATTAAGAAAAATGGTAGAGTTAGACATGGATCTCACAAAAAATCAAAAGGAGAGGTTACACCACTTAAATGGGCTAGACGAAATCAAGATGGAGGAAATACATCATACTAAGATAGTACAAAAGTAGAGGACAAAGTGGCATTACCAATATATCAAGACAAAGAAGTTTAATGTAGGAAATTGGGCCTTATTGTATGATTCAAGGTACAAGGATTTTAAAAGGAAACTGCAATCAAGGCGGCTGGGACCTTATGAGATCATCCAAGTCTTTCCTAATGGTGCAGTAAAGTTGCACACCATAGATGTAGTAAGGTTCTCTTTGTTGCTTAATGTCCACAAGTTGAAACTTTATAAGAAACTAGTATAGAAGGAAGATTTTATTCTCTTTATTTCAGCAATATGGACCTCATAGTGATCCAAATATAGGTTCAAAAACACAAAATGATGACTTGACAGCAGCAGATACACCAATTTAATCACGTGACTCAGTGATTGAGTTACATAGCTCAACCCCTAAGATCACCAGGTTTAATTTCTTATTCCACCTCACATGCACACACAACACAGTTACAATGATGTACACACTTTTTCTAGAGGGACTTGTCTTATATATACAACTTTCAACATTCAGTAAGGGCCATGTTGCAGTAGGGACATGTAGCACCAAATCTATCGCAATTCAAATGTGACTTGATGTCAAAGGTATCCGCAATGATGTCTAGCAGGAAATTTAAAAAATTGGTGCCATATTAATTGCAATTCACACCATTTTCACCTTATTTTTCTCACATGTAGTATTCGTCTTATCATAATAAGTACCTACAACATGCTTATCTTATTTCACACTATCAATTCAAATTTTAAGCATTTGAATTGTCACATCACTAAACATCATCTATCTATTTTGTTTCATTACCATACACCCACCACCTCATGATCCATTCACCTACAATTACTTCTTGTCACATCAAATCATCCTATAGATACATTTTATTCATCTCACACACACAGTGTTCAGTTAATCACCTCCAATAAGTATGCAAAGTACATTACCATAATTGTCATAGATTTTTTAACACTTTCATTATATCTTTCAATATTAAATTACACAAGCGATATATTCATTACATTTATTTCCATATTCTCTCATGATACCTTTTCCTATCATGAGTTGAAGTGAGGTCACTTCAAACCTTAAGTTGGGGGGAGGGTACAATATCAGCCATTTTTGGGGGTTTTTTGCCACCTAAAACCAAATGCAAAAAAACATACATGACATGCAAACCCTTTTTGTCCTAAATTGCATCTACCTTTTTGTTTTAAATTCAATTGCCAATTTCCTAAAATTTGTGATCTTGAGCTAAGTCGAACCAAAATTTTAAGCTGATACAAAGGAAAATGGGGATTTGCAGTTATAGTATAGTGGCAGTGAAGAGTGCATGTGAAAACAACAGAGTAATAAAAGGGTTTGAAGGTGGTAAAATGCAAATTGATCTAAATTTCTAAGGTTAGAACATTGAGCAGATGTAAAAATATTTACCAATGGGAGGTGATGTTGTTAGGAGAGAGCCATCAACACACAAACAAATATTAGAAGATGCAATGGTATTGCCTATCTTCACAAGGGTTGGTTGGATTGATTATTTTATAAATCTGACAAAGTTTGACAATAATATAACAAGAAGATTTGTAGCCACAATGGACCATGATGAAGCTATGGTAAAATGGTTTTCAGTAGATGCATCAAAAGGTGCAATTTCACAAGTATTTGGTTTTCCTAGGGTTGGAGCTGAGTTTCTAGTTTGAGTTGATGCAGTAGCTGCTAGAGAAGAATTTTGTAAATGAGGAGAAAACTTGGCATCATCATCCCAAGGTACAAAAATAATTTCTCTTCCATGGATTTGGGCTAGTTGTGCTTCATATGTTATTATATATCTTACTTGTGATGGTAGACACAATATTCTATACTTTGTACATTTCAAATTACTTAGTCATCTTTGCCATAATAGACTAATGGTATTAGAATATTAGAAGAAAGAGAGTGATACAACTTTATTACATCATTGTTTAATAGCCCTATTAGAAAAAATAAACTTGAGAATTCAATATCCCTAGATATCCTAAGAAGACTTTGTGAGTTGTCAAGATATTAACAGTCTATTGGAGGAACCCTAGAACCACAAGTTGAACCTACAAGAGGAAGTTCTCTTTTCTCACCTATGGCTTCACTTACTTATAGCCAAGGTGAGCCTAAGGAGCACAATGTGCTAGAGTCTAGGTCACCAGTAGTGGAATAAATCCCATCCTCCTCCAAATCACCTAAACCCAAGAAAGGAAGAGGTAGTACATCCACACCTTCTAAAACATAAAAGAAAAAGATGTTCAGAAGAAAAAGAAGGATGTTCAAAAGGAGAAACCAACACCTAGGTATTCATGTTGATTGAAAAAGCAAGGTGTTATGAGGGGGAGTGTGGAAACACCAAAAGAAGAGACAAAGGAAAAGGAACACCAGGAAGAAGATGTGATGTTGGTTGAAACAAACTCAGAAGGAAAGGGAAATATCCCTAGAAGTGTGCATACACTTGAAAAAAGGAAGAGTTATGTATCTACCACTTCTAATTCAAACTCAGAAGATACATTTGTTGCCATGAAAATACAAAATAAAACCCCAGATAGCCCTACTCATGAAGACTATGATTGTGCAGGGGGTGGTAATGAAGAATTTTTAGAAACAGAGGAAATATTTATAGAGGGTAGAAATGTCAAAAAGGAGCTCCGAGAAGCTCTAGATAGAATTAAACATTTGGAAGAACTAGTGCAAAGTTATGAGAAGTGAGACAAAGAAAGGGAGAAAAAAATACAAGAATTAAAAGAGAAGCTATAAACATATGGCCATGGTGCAAAGTGGACCTATTGGCACAATTGGCCATGACCAAAATAGAGGATGGAGAAATCGCAATGTAAAATCAAAATCCTCCTACCATAAAAACCCCAATTCACCACAAAACTATGTCTCTTGGTTATCAACAATGGACGGTCACTGATGAATTCTCACAAGAGAAAGAAGTGTAGAAAGGAAAAATAAACTTTAATTACACAACAGACCAAAGTGTTGGAGGGGAAGGACACTGAATTGAGAAAAATGATAGTCATAATAGAGAAAATATTAGATAAGGCTGCCCAAATTATCAGGCGCATACCTCCAGCCATAACATATACATCAGTTCTACAAGAAAAAAAATTAAGTTTTCAATTCAGTAGGCCGATCAACAACAAACCAGTTTCTATGAGCAGAAAGTTTGAATTTCTCCATAATTTTTTTTATGCAACCCCTGATGATCAAGACCAACTGTGTGAGTATTATCTGCACAATTATGTGGTTTTAAAGGATGCACAATGGAACCTCTTAATGTTTGTAGGGGATTTGTAGGTAAGAGATTTAACATCCTATTTTATAAATGAACAATTTAGAGGTGAACTCATGGAGGAGTATGTGAAAAGAGAAAATTCAGTTTCACTCCTAGCGAGGAAAGAGTCCAAAGACCCTAATGAGATAATAGATGAGTGGCTAAAACTCCTAAAACACAAGGGTTTAGGAAGAAAAATTATGAAGGTAAGGATACAGGACTACGAAAGATTGCAAAAACTAGCAATTGGGTTAGTTCAAAATTGTTATAAATATGTACATGAAGGGTGGAACAGTTTGACTCCAGATTTGCAAAGGAAGGAACCTCACTCAATATATAACTTCATATATATGCTTGAAAGAGTGAAAAGATACATGGATATTGTTGATTATCAAGCAACTAAATGGATACCATTCACCTTCCAACCGCCTATACTCATTTATCTAGTCCCACATTGGACATGAGATAGGATGAAGGAATGTGAGGAGGCTGAGAAAACAAGAATGAAGAGACTTGCAGTTTACAGAGGGTTCTACTTAAAGTAGATCAAGGGAGTAGATATTTTCATGGACCTTAGGGAGATTACACTGCATTACAATCTATAACCCTAGTGCATTTTATTGAGGGCAAGAAAAAGTATAGTTGGGGGGAGTGATGAGTCTATTTAATAGTCCATTTCTTGATGTTTTTATGCATATTTTTAGACATTATTAGGCAATCCTTTCAGACATATTCCTATGCTATGTTATCTCTTTATGCTTATTATACAACCTTGGACCTAAATTATGGTGATGGAAATATAGCTATGATATAGTATCTGTAATACCCCTTCGTTTTGCTTCTTGTTCAGTTTGCTTTATGCTATGTTTGGTTGTAGTTACTTTGATACACGATACATTTTGTTATGATATTTTGATCGCTACTATTGAGTGATAACTATTATTGTGTGATGTGTTGACCTAATTAGTGTTTCACATGCTTTAATGGATTAATGATGTTGTAAAGTTAACATGAGATGTTATTATGAGATTACTAGATTATGATGGAAGTGTCAGTTTCAATGAGTGTATTGGTGAAGAGGATGGTTTTGCATCACTCGCTTGCGAGCGCCCTACGAATCCGTAATTTCTTTTTCACGGTGTGTATTATATGCTGGATATATTGTATGATGTTGTTTACTTATTTTTTTAGGATTGCAGGTATATGACATCAACTCCACCTGGTTTCACAGGTTTGAGTGTGTCGATCCAACGGTTAAGCTGAACGAGAGATAGTAGCTAGGTAACATGTGTCAAGTTTACACCCTAGCCTTAGTGTGTCGTCAATCGTGTGTGTCAAGTTATTGTTTGTCTTGTTTTAATGTTATTTAATTCTGAAGGATTCTTGATTTGGAAATAGATGTTTAGAATAGTTGTATTTAAATCATGTTGATGGTTATTTAATTTAAATAATGCAATGTGGATAAAAGTTTATATTTAAATTAATTAACTATATTTAAATTATTTAATTAATTAAATTTAATCCAAGGGGGTTGAATTTAGTTATTAAATAATTAAATTAATTAATTAAATGTGATACAAGAGAATGAAAGGAAATAAAAGAATTAAAATTAATTTTGGAATTTAATTTCAACGTGTGGGAATTAAATTAGAAATTGTAATTAAATGTTTATTTGGGAAATTAGTTGCAACTTTGGAAATTAATTTATTATTTGAAATTGAAATTGAAATTGAAATTGAAATTGAAATTGAAATTAAAATTGAAATTGAAATTGAAATATCTAATTTGCATGTAATGTGAATTGGGGTTGTATTAGGTATTTTTGTTTTATAATGAATGCATGTTTTAATTTTAGGGCAGGGAAAAAGTTTTAGGAAAAAATACATTTTTACAGCAGAGAAGAAATTTTGGAAATTGCACAAGAAGGGTTTGAAGAAAGTTTTGATTGTAGAATTGATTGAAGGAAAGATTGTTTGCATTTGTTGGGTTTTGGATTGGATTCATTGGAGGATTGAAGAAAATTCAGGAAATCTTTGGAGGAGACTTGCATCAGAAATTCATCTCTTCCTGTAGCTTCTTGTACCAGGTTTTCTTTTTTGTGTTTTATTGTTCTTGATTGTTTTTTTTTAAATAGTAGTGATTAAAGATTTGTTTGTTAAATCTGTTTTAGAAAACAAATTTGATATTAGAAGAAAAGAATTAAATAAATTTACAGCCTTTGCTTGTGAATATTCTTGAGTGAAAATTGTGAAAACCTCAGTTGAATTAAATTATTTAGGGAAATCGATTATGTTGTTATTGAAATCAAACATAGAGATTGAACAATGCATTTAGAATGTTTTTAGAAAATGAAACCCTTTGTTTATTATTAAAAAATTAGATTTTAAAATCCGCAAGGTAGTTATATTTTTCATGGTAAAATAGTCTGGTTGCGTCGCATATAACTCCACTTACACAAACTGGGTTGTCAGGAAATTTAAAAGGTTTCTGCATTTTGGAATTTTCTTATCCCTGTCAAAAAAATCGCAAATACCCAGATCGTAGTTTTTGAGTTATGCTTGAAACATGAGACTGCTGTTAAGTTATTTTCCTATAGCTGCTCTGATAATAAAATAATAATAAATTGATATTTATAAATATTAATATTTTATGTATTGTTATTATAATATTAAAATATTATTTAATAATATTTTATATTATAATTTATAATATTAAAGTATTATATTTATTTATATTATTTTAAATATAATTTGTATATTTGATTAGTGGAATTAAAATTATAAACGTGTGGAAAAATTATTGTTTATTTTAAAATGACATTTTAAAGTTTAATTGAAGAAGTTAAATATTTGACTTAAAGAATACATAATTTAAAATTTAATTGTGGAATTTAAATTCATGTGTAAAAGGTCCAATTATTAATTTGATTTAATTGGAAAAATATATATATAATATTGGGTTATAGTCCAAATATTGATCTTATTTTAACACAATAAGTTATGGAAGAGACCAAAAGTTAATTTGATTAATTTTACAGTGATTTAATTTGCAAGGGCAATTGGTTATTTAATTTAAAGCGAAATGTTTTGAGTTATAGTTGAAAATACTTATTTTGTTAAGAACAATTAGAGAATAAAATATTAGTGTAATTTCTCCCCTATCTAAAAAGATGAATTCTTAATTCAGTTTTATCGATATAATGAATTACGTAATGGAATGAGAAATGGATTTAGAGTATCCAAATGTAGTTTCTTCTATTGCCTTCAATGATTATGTCTTTCGTGTTTATGTTTTGAGAATGGGTTGAATACCTGTTAGTTTATAAGTCTTCCAGATAGTCTATTGTTTGTGAAGGTTGTCGTTGTGATGTCAACCTGTTGTGAATTCTCTTGGTAGTGTATGAGATCGTGTTATTTTAAAAATAAATTTAAGAATTGATTATTATGAAAAGACAATTAATTATTTTAATTTAATCATTTTCTATTTAAACAATTTATTTGTTGAGAATGTATATTTTATGGTTTGAATAAATGGATGTATGTAATAAGAGTTTGGAAAGGGAAACTTTTAGATGATATTAACATATGGTGTTGTTGGAAAACTAGAAGAAATATAAGGTTTGGGTTAGGAAATTAAAAAGAATCGTTGTAGAAGATTTATGTTAATTTTAAAGGAAAACAATGGATTCGATTTAAATTATTTGAACTAGCCTATCATTTATTATAAAGGCACTTATTTAATTTTTTTTCAATTAATTTTGAAAGGGCAATAGTTGTTATGTTTTATTTTCATAGAGCAAATTAATCGTTGTGATTGGAATATTAAAGAATCTATATAATTGAGTTTAGTAATATATATGTTTGGTGTATATATAATATGGAGCATATAAAAATATGTTAAGGGTAAATTCATTATCGTATTTTGTTTTAATAAGATGTATGCAATATATTATTGAATAGAGATTTAAAATGGATTGATTAGTGTATATGGGTAAGTGGATAGAAAAACGATATTTTATTATATTAAAGAGATCGCATGTTCTAAATAGGAAATTGAATAGAGATTTAAAATGGATTGATTAATGTATATGGGTAAATGGGTAGAGAAACGATATTTTATTATATTAAAGTGATTGCATGTTCTAAATAGGAAATTGAATGAAATGTAAGATTGGTTAGGAAATGGAAAGAGTTACTTGCATGGATTTGTGTCGATTTAAAAGTAAATTAAGAAGTTGTTTTATTGATGAGGCAATCAATTATATTATTTATTAATTTCTATTTAGATTAATTGAATCATTGTGATTGGATTATGAAAAATATATGGATTTAGTATATCCAAAAGTAGTATCTTCCTCATGATTATCTTAAAGGATTTAATTCTCTGTATTCAGTAAAGGGAAGTAAGTTTAATTGTTTTAGATTCCAATAATGAAAGGGGAAATAGGGGTTATGATTATTTTAAATGATCTAGTTATCGTGTCTTTGACTTTGTCAACGCTACCTATTGAATGAGTATGGATTTAGGAAATCCAAATATTATATTTGATTAATGACTTGAATGTTTTTATTGCTATGTCGATGAGTTGCATTGTTGATTTTGGGATTTAGTGTTAGTCCTAAATTATAAGTCTTCTAGAAGAACTTAGAAGATAAGAGTGGTTGAATCTTTATGCCATCCAGTTGTTTCCTTGGGTAGTGCATGGCGTCTTTTCAATTTTACCCGGTTTCTATGAACGAGAATGTTTTGTACCTCCTGTGAAAGGAGTGGACTATGTGTTTGTTACCTCCAAGATGTTTGGAGTGAGTTCTATCTTTTGTTTCCTCATTGTTTTGGAATGGATTATGATGCCTAGTTGATATGCACTTGTGTTTCCTTTGGTGGATTATTTGGGTGTGTGTTGTCGAATAGAAGAGTGACTTTTGTTAAAGGCCGGAGCCCAAAGTGGTAAACCAGGTAACCTTCAGAAGTGAGTTAATCAAGTGATAATTAAATTAATGTACTTAGATGATTAGGATGCAGTTCACACTAATCAAGATAATTTAATCCTCACTCATAGACACAAGGGTTCGTATAGACTTGGGATGAGTGAGAAGGCTTGGAATGGCATAGTCATTTATCTTGTCAGTACGAGAGGTATTTGATGCCGCATGAGTGAGTATGAGTGTCAGGATTCGGTTGAGGCCACCAAGATTATCAGAGCCTATGAAGGATGCCCAGAGAAGATCTCATGACTACTATGTGATAACACTCTATCTATGACAACTGTTGTTAATTGTTTTATATGTATGGTTCTGTGAACATACTTGATCTACTTTATGTTTGGAAGCAATGTGACCTGTGTCAGTGATATTGGAGTTGTACTTGATTTGTACTTGTATGGTGATTGAGTTGTACTTGTTAGTTCATATATTTGGTTATATCAGTATGAGTCAGTATGAGTTTGCCTTTGGTTAATGGTTGTAGATATTTGTCCATGTTACTTTGTTACTATCTCTTAGCATGGGGGGTGGGCCTTCGAGTACCACTTGGTTGGGTGGAACATGCACCAAAACCATTGGGTCCCCATCTATCTTCAGTACTTGGTGGCGAGACATCCAGATGGACAGCTCGTGTTTCTTGTTGTAATTTCTTGCATTGTAATGTTTCAATTTGTATAAGTTATTTTATCTCTCTTATGTTTATGAGGTGGAATTATGTAATTGTAACTTTATGTACTATTGCCTCATTCTGGGAATGAGTGATGTAACTATTGGATTAAGATAATGTTTATGAGATTGTATCTTGGTTGTTTATCTTATTATATTATGTGGTATTCTTATGATGTATGATGTTTATTTCATTAAGTTTATAATGCTATGGTTATATGTATTATGTATGTGTGGGTTTAAGTAATCCTAACCTTGTAGCCTTAGAGGTTGTTGTTAATTAGTAAGTGAATGTGTATGTTAAATGCACTTTATAAAAAAAAAATTGGTTCGCTTAAGACGTCAATTGCAACTTCCTTTAAGGTTACTTGGCGGGGCATTACAGTATCATTGCATGATTTATATGTGAATATGTATGAAATATGGTTGGAATTCTATGTTTAATAATGGTAGTTAGCTTTGTGTATATGTTTTGTGGATTAACCTCTTGTAGCCTAAGAAGACACTATATCTTACGAAAAAGAGAGGAGTTGGATAGTGAAACAGGGAAAGTGCTAGAAGAAGTTGAGTGTAATAACTACCATGTGGAGACACTTGATGGAGTTATTTGTGCATCATTATGATAGTTAATATGGTATTGAAGAAGAAGAATTCTTTTATTGATAGGATTCTGGATAACTGATTATGTGTTCTACATGCAGATTTGTTTTGCAGAGTTTTAATTCTATTTGAACTCTTGTTTCTTTTCAATTGTAGTTTGGATAATTCAATCTTAAATTACACACTTTGATATCTATGAAATTGTAGTTAATGATTTCAATTAAGAGTTGTGTTTAGAATAAACTCCCCCGTGCTTGTATATAGTTGGTGGACGAGTCTTTGGATAGTTAGTTTGTTAAGGATTTTGTTATCAATTACTTCTTAGTTTTTAGTTGTAAACTACAAACATGTTGATTTCTTAGAAATAGTTTTCTTGAATGCAATATTTGAGTAAGATTTTATGTGATCTTTTGGAATATGTCATGAATGAAGTTCAAGTTGATATGGTTGCGTAGAATCTAAAGATTTAGATTTGGTTTTAGTTAAGTGACGACAACCACTTGAGCAAGCCACTCAAGGTAACTGTTCTTCACTATATTTAAAGTTGTTTTATTTTTATTTAGCAGTTATTTTTGCTTATCATTACTTCATAAATTTCATATAAGTTAGAATAGATTCTCATATGGTGATTGTAAATAATAATTATTCATGTGCATGAATGCATTCAATTGACTTGTAATACTCCAAAGGATATATTAAGTTATGTAATCAGTTTTGAGTCAATTTTAGTAATTCTCTGATAACAATAATTCAATTACAGATTATGTTGTAGGCACCTGTAGCCATTAGCTCCAGTTTACTTCTTTCATTTTTATGCATTTCTGTGATTTTCTATCAAATAGAATACCTTTAATAGAATATCCTAGGTAACCTCAAGTCTTTGAAGGCACATATAGTGTAGTGCCATCACAAGTTTACAAACCCTGGTTGACAATTTAATGAAGTATTTACAATGTTGAGTGGATTGTTCAGCTAGTCATTCCTTTGAATTGTGTGGTTTCTACCAAGTTTAGAAGACACTAGTTTAGACTCTACAATTACGAAGTTGTATATAGAGTGGGGTTCTTTTTTCTGCAATTCAGGGGTCAAAATTTCTCATCTTTCTTGTACAAAATGAAAAGAATGATGAATAAGACCTATAGTTAGTCTTTGCATCCTGTCATAATCATTTATTCTTAAATTCATAATTTTCCTGCCTACACCCTTGTACTTCAAAAAATTTGTTCATTCTTCTATTATTACATTGGGGTTCTTGGATTCTTTTCTGACCTGGAGATCAATTAATTTCTCTCTCTCAACATAATCTTGCATGATTTCACCCTTTTGTGTCTCATTTCTAAAGTAGGAAGTTGATGCCTTGATCTGTAAATCACCCACAAATATTAATGGGTTCCATTTTGTTGTTTGGAACAACATAGTTATGTAAATAAAATTCACATAACTGATCCTACATATTAGGTGTAGTATCAACAAAAATATGTAAAAAGTCAAATTTATTGCTCATGGAAATTGGAAAGTTATTGATCTATTGACTGAATTAGAAACTCAAGAATTTATCTTGTAAAAATAAAGAATAATTTCTAGCATGAGTTCTACATTTAATGATTTGTGTAGTGTTGTATGTTATCTCCTCAATTCTAACTGTCATCTTTTTCAATTCAACTTCCTTGTTTTCCAATACTCTGTTATGGTCTGAAATCATCCTTTCTTTTTCCTTCTCCCACTCTTCTCTTTGTTGAAAGAATTGTTGAGTTATTTTCCATAAATGATATCCTAGAGACAGAGTGTGATAAGTTGGAGTTCTTATGAAAGGGGGTCTTCTACTTTCAACTACAATTTTTTTATTTCCTACCTTCACTATGGAAAGTTGTGCAAGTAAGTCTAGTTTAGATCCATGCCCATATGTGTGAAGCTTCTCCTCCAACTCCTTATTTTTAAGTCTCTTTCCTTGTCTCTATGTTCATAAGACTTTACCAATTCCTCTAATTGTTTGATTCTATCCAATGCTTCCTGAAACTCTTTCTTGACATTCCTCTCTTCTATACACAAATTTTCATCCTTCTCCAAATATTGATCATCATCACCCACAATATAATCACAACCATCACTGATAGGGATTTGTGGGGTTCTCTTCCTTACGTTTTTAGCAACAAAAACATCCTCTTAATCAAATTCAGAGGTGCTTGAGATATACTATTTCCTTTTAACTAGTGTATGAACATTCCTAGAAATATTTTATTTTTCTTGATTCTTGATTGAACCCCTCATAACACCCTTCTTTTTCAAGTAGTGTAAATGCCTTGGTTGAGTGGGTTTCTTCTTCTACACTTTTGTGGGTGAAGAGGAAGATCCACCTTTACTCTTTCTGGTTCTTGTGTTTTGGAAGAAGTTGAGGTTTCTTGGATATCATCTACTACAAGTTGCTTAGAGGTTGTGGGTGGTGAATTTTACAAAAATTTCTCTTTTGGGTCTCCTTTGTTGCAGGTAGGCGAAGCAGCAAGTGAACTAGAGGTAATTTCCCTCACTGATGCAGTAGGTGATTCCAATTTTTTTGGGACAGTTGGTTCTTCAATAATGTGACTAATATGATTACAAATTAAGAAGCTTTCCCATGAAACATGTGGATGTTGAACCCTTAAAAAAAATTCACCAATAGGGTAACTAAGAAATAATGTGATAGTGTTGTATTGTTTCTCCTTCTTTTATATTCAAAAACCATTCAATTCAATAGGTTAATTATTAAAAAATGGGAATATTAACCCTCCTATTATGGTGAAGGTGGCTAAAAATCTTGAAATGAATGGTATATAATAGAGATTTCCTACCATCACATGTAAGTTAATAATATATGCAACAACAAAAGCATAAATCCATGGTAATGATAACCTTTTAGTACCTTGGGATGTTGAGTCGAGCTTCTCTCCATGTTTTTTGAATTCATCTCTGGCAACTATAGCATTTTCCTTGAATGGGAATCCATCTCCTTCTCTAGGAAATCTGGACACTTCTACAATTGCAAGTTTTGAAGCATCAACCATTAACCCTCGAACAATGGCTTCATAGTTTGGAAGTGTTTCTACAAATTATTATGTCATATCCTTGTTATATTCTATCAGCTTTAAGAAATAATGCAACCATCCTACTTGTCTGAAAATAGGCAAAACTAACCTATCTTCCAATATTCGTTGATGTGAAGATGGTTATATATGAATATATCTCCACCCATGATGGTAAACTACTTTGTTTTTGCTTAAATTTTCTACTTACAACTTCAACCACACCAATACTTCCTGTTTGTATACTTATGTTGTTCAAATTCAACCGCTTCTTTCTCTTTGAGCTTGAAATGGCTTGAATTATGGATTGGAAATGGGGAAAAGAAAATGACACAAATGACAAGGGGTTGTAGAAAGTTTTTTGGTGGCTTGATTTTGGCTTGATACTCACATAAGAAAATATTGAAAAACCAAGAAAATGTACTCTCACATAAGTTGTTAAGTGACCCTCACTTAATTGTACTTTCAAAGGCTAAGGGTTTGATTGCATGTAGTGGAAATATGATAATGAATACGAAGCATGCAAAATAAAAAATGTAAACATGTTGAAAAATAATTACAATCTATGACAATTATGGCAAAGTAGTATGTGTACATGTTAAAATAAAGTGAACTGAACTTAGCTCGTGTGAAGCTAATTAGGAGTGTCTGCAACATGATTATGATTTGACTGTTGCTTAATTGAAATTGGTGATATATGAAATTATAGTTTGGCACGTGGTAATGGAAAGGTTACATAATGTATGGCTTATGGAATGTGAAATGATATGTTGAATGCGTGTAAATTGATGAATGTGATGTGGGATATGATGGGGTAAGCTAGATGTAATGAAATGATAGCTATATGGATGCATGTATGAAAAAATTAAGTGTATGTGGATGATATGCAATTAAGTTGGCAAAAAAATTTGAAATTTCTAGCAAGCAAATGTTTTGGGTACATTCAACAACAGGTCCCTTTGAATTTTTTCGGCCTATTTATTGATTAAGCTATATGTCCCTATTGCATCATGGAGTGTACTTGAAAAGGATTGTTGATTGTTTCACCTATGCAGTGTGTGCATGTGAAGGGTGATAGAAAATTATACCTGGTTGACCTTAGTAGGTGAGCTTTGTAACTCATCTGCTAAGTCAACTAGAGAACTCAGAGTATGTACTATTGAATCTTTGTTGTCTATTACAATACCTTTATCAAGATTACTACCTGGTTTAATGTATGTGTCAGAAGAACAGTCTGGTACAATACCTTTATCAAAAGCATTGTCTAGTCCATATTATTGTATCAATAAAAGAAGGAAGTCATCATTTTGTACTAGTTTTTGTAAATTTTTAGTCGATGGCCATTAACCAATAGTGAAAATCATACAACATCAATTTTTCCAACTTGACTACTCCATTTGGGAAAACTTGTTGTTTTCATATGGTCCTAACCACCTTGTTTGTAGCTTCCCTTTATAATCTTTATACCTTGATCCATATAACAAAATCCAATCTCCCACACTAAAATCCTTTTTTTTTATAAACTGATCATGCCATTTGACTCATTGTTTTTGAACAATCTCAGTGTGGTGCATAGCTTCCATTCTTATCTCATCTAATCCATTCAGATTGTGTAATATTTCTTTTTGTGTTGTTATTAAGCCCATATCTATTTCAACAACTATCTAAAGTGTTTTATATTCAAATTCAATGGGCAGTACTATTTTTTTACCATGCACCAACTCATAGGGTGTAAACCTTGTTGTAGTCTTCCAAGTTTTCCTATAGGCCCATATTTCCTCATACAACCTGGCTGCCCAATCTTTCTTGTGAATCTGTATTATTTTGGTCTAGATATTTTCAATCTCCCTATTTGTTACTTCCACTTACCTATTGGCTTGAGGGTGGTAGGGTGTTGATTTTTTGTGCCTTATTTCATATTCCTAGACCAATTTGGTAATCAAATCTTACGTGAAATAGGGACCTTGATCTGTCATGATTTCTCTTGGTACTCCATACCTTGTAAAAATATCTTCATAAAATAATTTGACTACATTTTCATCCCTACAAATTACAATTCTTTGACTTCAACCCACTTTGTTAGATAATTCATACAAACTAAGATATACTCCTTGTTATTAGATGTTGGTGATATTGAGCCAATTAATTCTAGCCCCCATTTATCAAATGGTGCTAGTGCAAACTAAGGTTGCAAAGGCATCTCATCTATTTTGGTTGGTCTACCCCCTCTCTAACACTTGTCATAGCTCCTTGTATATTTCACTAAATCCTTATGAAGAGTTGGCTAGTAATAGCTAGTGGTGAGAATCTTGAGTATTGTCATTTTTGCAACAAAGTGTCCCCCATAGGGTTCATCATGGTAGGTTTTGAGTATATCAAAGACCTCATCCTCTCTTATGCATCTCCTCATAATATTATTTAGACTTGTATAAAATAAGTAACCAACTATCTAGGAGTAGGGAAAACTTTTGTGTACCAATTGTCTCTTTTCTCTAGGGGAGAAATGAGGTGGTATATGTCCTACTAATAGATAATTGGTAATATCAGCAAACCAAGGTGTGTGTAGAATTAGAGAAAATAAATGCTCATCTAGAAAATAATCATCAACACCTTTTTCTAATTGAGTTGGTAACCTAGACAGAAAATTTGCCACCGCATTTTCTTTTCCAGGCTTGCACTATGGTGATGTCAAATTCCTATAGTAATAACAACCATCTAGCAAGTTTGTCACCAACCATATATTTATTTATTAAATACCTCAATGCAATGTGATCAGTGTGAATAAAGATTGGATACCCTATGATGTAATGCCTAAACTTGTTAATTGCATAGACAACTACTAACATCTTTTTTTTTTTGTGATTGTGTAGTTGACTTTTGCCCCTTGTAAGTTCTTGCTAATGTAATATATGGCATACTCCTTATTACCTTCCTTTTGTCCAAGTATTTCTCCTATAAAAAATTTAGAAGCATCTATGTTTATGTGGAAAGACAAATTCTAATCTGGTCCTCTCAAGGCAGGTTCTTTGGTCAATACTATCTGGAGTGCTTCAAAAAAGTGTTGGAATTTTGTGGTCCACTCAAATTCTATATCGTTTGTGAGTATAAAAAATAAAGATGATGTAATTTTGCTAAAGTCCTAAATAAATCTTTTATTGTATCCAGCATGTCCTAGAAAACTCCTGACATCTCTTTGTTTTTGTGGCACAGGGAGTGTGGAGATTTTCTCAATCTTATTTGGATCCACTTGAATCCTTTCACTTGATACAAAATGTCCTAACACAATCCCTTAAGTCATCATTATGAAACATTTCTCATGACTAAGGGATAGATTGTGTTCTTGACACCTCTTTAAGACATTCTCTAGGTTATTAAGTGCTTCATCATATATTTATCCATAGGTTATGAAATCATCCATGTAGATTTCCATGTCCAGTCATGTGCAAAATATGAGAAAATACTTAGCACTGCCCTTTGGAAAGTGGTTGGAGCATTACATAGTCCAAAGGGGAGAAAAAAAAAAGCAAATATGCCCCAAGGTCATGTAAAGGTGGTTTTATCCTAGTCCTTTGGAGCTATTATAATCTAGTTATAGCCACTAAATCCATCTAGAATGAAGTACTTTTTACCTAATAGGGAGTTAATCGCTTGATCAATGAAAGGTAGTGGAAAGTGGTCCTTTCTAGTGGTTGGATTTAATTCTCTATAATCCACACATACTCTCCATTTCCCTCCTTTCTTTGGGAAAATAACTAGAGGTGACACCCATTGACTATCATAAATAGGGTAAATGAAACCTGCATCAAACATTTTTTGTAATTCAATTTTGATTGTCTCTTAATGTAGAGTTCATTCTCCTATGGGGTTGTTTGATTGGTTTAAAACCATCATTAATGTATATCTTGTGCGTGCATAGGTTTGGATCAATCCCCTTCATATCATGGTAATCCCATGCAAAGGTTGTTATGTGTTCCTTCAACATAGTGGTTAGGGAAGCTTTTGTTCAACAGTTAATTCATTGCTTACATTTAACATTCTACCTAGCATGGTTTCTAAAGTCTTGGATGTTGATTGTATAGATGAAAGGTCAAGTCCTACTATGTCTGGGACACATTTTTGTAGAAATAAAGAATGGAAAATTTGGGATGTTGACTCTGATGAACTGGCATGTATAATATTCTACAAAGGATCCTACAGACATGATAGACAATTATGTCATTGTGGGTTCCTATAACCGTAGTTATTCTATATAATGTATGCTATTAAATCATCCTCATCTTGGTTGCTCAATAAGGGGTTACGTTCAATAGTCATGAGATTCTACGAGGAATAATGGTCTTCCTCATCTAGGGTAGGCCAAATGGTTTTCTCTAAATCTAAATAAGGTTGGGCTGGTGGATAAAGGACCAACTTCTTGGTCACAATTCCATTTGAGATAATCATGTTTCCAGAACTAACCTATAAATGCATTAGTTGTTGCTAACCATGGTCTTCCTAGAATAAGGGGATAGATTGCAAGGCTAGCCTTTGGCTGTAATATCATGAAATTTGTAGGGTACTCCCGTGAATTCAATTCTATGACCAAGTCCTCAGTGATGCCCTTAGGTTTCCCTATTGACCTATCTACCAACTATCAAATAGTGGATGTAAGTCTAAGGTTTATTAACTATAATAGTTGCATTGTTTCCTTAGTTTTCACATTAATGGCTACCCCTGAGTCATTCAAGGTGTTTTTGATGAGAGTGTCATTTATCTTAACATCTACCACTAGACTTCCAAGATCTGTATACTTAGGGACAGTTATGTTTCCCAATATAATGTCAGAAAGATATCCTAAGACATGTACAGTCTAAGGTTCTTTTCTCTTTCTCCCTAGCTTTTTAAGACAAATATCTCTCATTTATTTTGTGTAAATGGGAATGTCCTTGATGGATTGGATGAGGGGTATCTTTATACACACATACTAAAGCTATCCTAATAGGCCAGATTCAACTAGGTTATAATGTTTTTGAATAGCTAATCATTCAAGGAATGGAGTCTCTAGACTTGAATTAGTTTGGTTGACCTGATTTGACTCAAGCTCCAAAGGTCAGTTGTACAAGGTCTCTGCTAAGGGTTCATCATCTATCAACTTGGTGATTTGAGGGGATGAAGTCCCAACCAATGTTTTCCCTGATTTGAGGTGGACATCACTCACCTCTACCCCATAAGTAGGGTATTGAGTAGCCTCATTAGTGTAGGCCTATTGAACGGGCTTGTTATTTGGGTTAGGTACAACTTGGGATGGCAGTTGAGGTGCCCTTGGTGGCTAGGATGATGGATTTTTGTTGTGGCTACAAAGGTTGTTGTGGTTGCTAGTAATTTAGATTTTGGTTTTTCCATTGTTGGCCTTTTTTCCTTTAAGGTTTCCATTGGTTTTGTTGTAGTGACCATTGGGGGTTGTAATTAGGTCCTTGAATTTTTTGTTGTGTCCACATGTTTTTTTTTCTGCTACTTCTAATTTGGTTGAGGATTTTTCTATTGTTTTTATGTGTTTTCCTAAGGCTGAGGGTTCCAACTAGAGAATTTTTGATTGCTAACTAGAAATGGTGTATTGAAATTCATAGGATCTTGAGGCATACCTTGTCTTGGTTGTCATGGCCTCCTTTTTACAATGTAGAACAATTTTCCATATTCAGCCTCTAGTGCTTGAAATTCTGGTTCCCCTTGTTTGTCCTATGAAATACTTGCTACTCTTTCACTTGCAATTATCTTTTATCTATCTACAGTTAGGGTAGTATTCAATAAGGATTGCCTCCGCCTCTTCTTGATTTGTCTTCACATGTAGAGTGTCAAATTGGGTATCCAAATGGATTATGATGTCTTCTTTCATGTTTGACAACAGGTTACTCAATTCCACTCTAGAGACTCCATTAGATGTTTTGTTGATGGAAGATGCTCTATCCCCTTTAGTCCTTTTTATTAAAGGTCCTTGAATAGTTCCTATAAAATTTGCAGATTTCTTCAAAAGGCAATTGTGATACATCTCCTGACTCAATAATGTTAAGGGCATCCATGCAATCATCATTGACTCCTCTTTAAAGCACTAACTTCAGAGATTCTTCTAAAATCTTGTTTTGTGGATTCCTTTTTAAGAAGAACTAGAACCTTTCTACATAGTCCTCCAATGGTTCATCTTCTTTTTGAGACATCTTGAAAATATCATCTCTTCTTCTGTTAATTCCTCTACAGTAGTCCTGGTATTTCTCCAAGAACTTTTTCTTCATAGTGTTTCAATCTGGAACAACATCTCTTCCCAAACCCATAAACAATCTTAAGGAAACATTCTTCCAAGTTGTTGGAAATAGTTTGATCATGTGTGTATTTGTTGTGTAATCATAACTTCTACATAGGACATCAAACTCAAACAAGAAGGTATTTGGATCCTTAGTAACCAAACCATAGAAGATAGGAAATGTTGAAGGAGGTATATTCTTCAAGGCAGTTGCTCTCTTGGTTGGTAATGGGAAACTCAAAATTTACATGTTCTAGTGGGCCACCCACCACTACATTAGCCATGGTTTGGAAGGTATCCTTTGTATTTGCAATGGATATTGGTGAAAGGGAAAGTTCTTCTTCATGGATACCCTAGCTCTAGTCAATGTGATCACCAATATCCTCTTTAGCTTTGTGTGTTGAGGGGAGAACGATGTAGGAGCATCTAGCAACCTGAAAATGTAAGTTTTGGATTTTAATGAGAAAGTTCATGAAGAGGTCTATTTTGGTGTTTTAGCATGGATTCCCACTCAATGGGATCCTTTTGAGTATGAAATAATGTCTAGAGGAGTTTCCATCCAAAAGACCATGTTTAAATAGCTGAACTAGTTAAGGAGTCTTAGGAGGTCAAAAGTTAGTAATGTTATTTAAGGAGGTTGCAAATATTGTAAAAGGGAAAAATAATATTATAATGAACCTCTTAACTTACCCAAGTAGGGTTTTAAGTGAGTTACCAACTTAGGTTAGGTTTTTAGAGCACATAACTACTCCTAAGAACATGTTATTTAGGTTATGAAGTCTTGAACAAAGGCATATTTTTGCACTTTTATTACATTAAACATTAGGGTTTTGAAGGAAAAGAGGCATATATTTTAATTGTAACTATTTTTTATCATAATTCAAATGGAATGAGTGAAAGGTATGCTCCAAGAAGTTTCAGAAGGATTTTTTCATGAAATACTTTGTTTTCATTACAACTTTTGACAATTATTTACAAAAAACAGTGAGAAAACAGTCTTGTACGGCTTGGTACGGATCAATGATAGATATGTGAATGGATGAGAAGTTATATTTTTGTTTTCAGAATCTAATGCTTTTGGTTTAATTTCATTTCATTGAGTTTTGAGTGAGAAACAAGAAAAATAGTGTTAGTATCCCTGTAGTAGAGCTAGGGTTTCCAACAAGCTTAAAAAAATCATAAATTTTGTTTACATCATCAAAATTGATGAAATTTGGTAAAAAAATTCTTCAGGTTATTGATCAAATTTACACCAAAGGAAATTGCGCCAATCAATTGTATGTGTGAGTTATGCATGTCTGAGTGTGTTCTTTTTCATAAAGACTATCAAAACCCTAGGTTTCTTTGAGGATTTAAGCAAGAAACTTGTTTCTTTGAGTTCAACCTAACAAATGAGGTTTAAGACACCTTCAATCTAGTCAATAGAATCAGGAAAAATGTTTGTCTTGCATTTTTTTTCCTCTGCATCATTATTTGAATCAGAGCCCATAGATCTGGGTAGGGGAAGTTAGTATGTTCATAGATATTTGGGAAAGTATGTGTATTGTAGTTGACAGGTTAAGTGTGAAGAATCTAGGTACCAAAAGACTGGGTAATGAGAAAAAAGAAGAAGCCCTAGGCGAGGTATCACAAATTCAAGAAGAGAAGATAGAAAGATGTAGCAGCAAGATAAGAAAGAAGGCCTCAAAAAGAAGGACAAGATGAAAGTCAATAAGATAAGACAAGATGCAGAGTTTGATAGAGAAATGGTAGAGTTGAGGAAATATATTAAAATTTTAGTACAATAGTTGCTTGAGGAAGGATACCAAGAATATGTTTGGTATTGGCCAATGTGCAAGAAGGTGAAATGGCTCGTACAGATGATTGTTAAGAAAAGAAGAAGGCACTAGATGGATTCCTTGAAAAGAGAAGATGAAGCAAATAAAAAAGACAAATTAATTGGTATTGGCATGAAGGAAGATCAAGAGTGTCTTCGAGCTAAGTGAAGTGTAAGAGAAAGTGCATAAGTGATGAGAGAACATTGTTCTCAAGCATAAACATATATAAAGGTCCATTGGCAAAAGACACATTCAGGGAACCAACAAGTTGGTGATGATAAGAAAGTTGATAAGAAGATAGGTATAACTGAGATAAAGGAAGAAACAAAAAGCAAGCACAAGGAGCTAGTGAAGAGGCACATTGGCTTCATGGTTTTTATCCAATGTATGTTGATGATAATGTTTGTATAGGTGCAGACCAAGGAGAGAATGAAGAGGATGAAGAAATGGAAAGTGGTAATGAGGCATATGAAAGAGAAATAGAATTTTGGATTCTTGCAACTAAGAAGGAGATAAGAAGGAAGAGTGAAACAAAAGAGTGAAAACCAAGAAAAATAGAGCTGATAAATCCAATCATAGAGAGGATCAAAAGGAGGTTAGAGAGCAACTAAGAATACAACACAATTGGAATTAGAAAAAAAAAATGACCATCATTTGAGATGGAACTCAAATTTCTCCCACCTCGGGAGTATGATGCAAGAGCATCTACCAACCTGAAAATGTAAGTTTTGCATTTTGATGAGAAAGTTCATGAAGTGGTCCATTTTGGTGTTTTAGCATGGATCCCCACTTAATGGGATCATTTTGAGTATGTAATAAGGTCTAGAGGAGCTTCCTTCCAAAAGACTATGTTTAAATATTTGAATTTGTTAAGGAGCCCTAGGAGGTCAAAAGTTAGTAATGTTATTTAAGGAGGTTGAAAATATTTTAAAAGGGAAAAATAATATTATAATGAGTCTCTTAACCCATCCAAGTGGGGTTTTAAGTGAGTTACCAACTTAGGTTAGGTTTTTAGAGCACATAACTACTCCTAAGAACATGTTAGTTAGGTTTTGAAGTCTTGAAAAAAGGCATATTTTTGCACTTTTGTTACATTAGGCGTTAGGGTTTTGAAGGAAAAGAGGCATATCTTTGAGTTGTAATTGTTTTATCATAATTAGATGGAATGAATGAAAGGTACGTTCCAATAATTTGCAAAAGGATTTCTTCATGAAATACTTTGTTTTCATTGCAACTTTTGATAATTTTCTACAAAAAATAGTGAGAAATCAGTCTTGTGTGGCCTGGTACGAATCAATGACAGATATTTGAATGGATGGGAAGTTATATTTTTATTTTCAAAATCTAATTATTTTGGTTTCATGCAATTTCATTGAGTTTTTAGTGAGAAACAAGCAAAATAGTGTTAGCAACCTTGTAGTAGAGCCAAGGTTTCCAACAAGCTTAAAAAATTCATAACTTTTGTTTGCACCATCAAAAATTGATGAAATTTGGTAAAAACATTCTCCAGGCTATTGATCAGATTTCCACCAAAGGAAATTGCACCAATCAAATTTATGTGTGATTTATGCAAGTTTGAGTGTGTTCTTTATCATAAATACTAACAAAACCCTAGGTTTCTTTGAGGGTTTAAGCAAGAAACTTGTTTCTTTGAGTTCACCCTAACAAATGGGGTTTGAGAAACCTTCAATCTAGTCAATAGAATCAAGAAAAACCATTTTCTTACATTTTTTCCTCTGCATCAGAGAAATCTTCCCAAAGCATCTCATTGCCTTTGCATATAATTGGTGTAACTTTGTGTATCAATAGCTCTTGCAAAATGTTAGTAAATTTTTTTGGTATTGATAGAATAAAACCTAATTGTCCTAATGTTGGAAACAAAATACTTAAACTAAGAAATATTAAAATAACATAGATGAATCTTTGAATGTAGTACCATCCATGGCAATGACACTAAAAATGTAAGGCCCAGCTAATGTTCAGTAAACTTGATGATATTCACACAATTCAGAGGGGGTACCTAACTGAACAGTCTACTAAATCCTTGTAAAGACTCTAATTAATTATCAACCAGAGCTAATATAAGCTTTTGATGATGTTGGCATTGTATGTGCATCTAGAGACTCTATACTACCTATATCATCCTAGTGTAGGTGTTTACATGTGTGGGAAATACATAAACTGCATAATAGTAAAAAAAATTGAATTTGGAACTATTGATATGTGTACTTACAGCTAAAGATTGTGACTAGTTCATTGTCAAAACTAAACTTTGTAACTAACTAATGCTTCTAATTTTGACTCACTCCAGAGGATAATGTATTGAGACAAACAAATCATGAAATACAAGATAAGATCTTATTCATGATTTCATTTACATTCACAACATGAAGAATCTAATTAAGACAATGCAATAATAAAGGTAACTACTGTAACAACAAAAATAAATGTACAAAAATTAAAGTGGGGAACAATTACCTTGAGTGTCCCTTTCTCAAGTGACTGTCTCCATAAAATAAACTCAAATCTAGCTTCTCAAATCAATCAACCATAATAGTAACTGAAAACCTCCTCATTGCATAACTCAAGATTTCATAATCTAATAAGAATCTTCAGGGACATCTTATTCATAAAAGCATAACTGAAAACAAGTATTTTTTTGTAACAAAAGAAAACTATGAACATATCTATCTATTATATCTACTATGCTTGTTATTATCTTCGCCACCAAACCATATATATACATAGGTGTGGGGGAGTCTTATTGAAACAATGACTCAAAATAGAAATCTAAATGTAAATCACCACTCTCTTATAAAATAGAGTGTGACAAAGTCTGCAACTAAAAACATAACTAAATAGGTAGAAGAAGTTGATTAGGATTGCAACTTTGTTACAATGTTAAAACTGAAACGTGGATAGTGGAAATAGACATGTTGGATTCCCAATCATAGCAAGTTTCATCTCCTTTAGTAGTCTTATTAAATGACATGGTGACTCACAATCATCCTGATAAATAAATGCCTCCAATTTTGCAACTGCTACATTCTTCTTATTTTGTATCTTCCCCTGCATCACTATTTGAAACTCCTTTGGTTGTAGGCTACACTTCTTAGTTGTTGTAGGCTACAGTCTGCTTGCTCTGGCTTCTTGGATGCAAAGATTTAGTTCACCTAAACATATACACAATACTAATAACCATAATTTAAACATAGATATACACTTCATTCCATACACATTCACACATTTTAACCATGTAATTAATAACACACCATAATTATATTTCCATATACTAAAACTAGGTTCAAGTTGCATGATGATCATAAAAATATAGTAAAGTTCAGGAATATGTATGAAATGGGTATCTGGAAATGTCTAAAAGTATATACCAAAAAATAGAAAACTAGCTAATAATTGGCCTCATCACTTGTAATGTCTTCATTCTTTCCATACAAGCCTTGGATTCAACTATACACTATATCTACTCCAACAAGGGTTATACAAACCATAAACATGGCTCTGATACCAAATGAAAGGAAGTATACATCCATGCAAGATAATTTCTGCATAACCCAAATAGAGAAATATATGTAAAAAACTATCATAATCTATATGTAAAAGAATAGACAACATACCATCAAATATGGCACAATATATACCCTAGGAAAATCCTCATGAGGGAAAAACATAGACTCCAAAATCATCCATCACTCATGTAATATTCAGCAATAAACATTACAATACATCTTAAAATTCCTCCATGAACACCTTTGAATCATCAAGCCCTCTACAAGCACTCCATGTGAACAAGCATGTAACCACATACCCCATGCCATGCTTCAACCCTCCCAAATTCTAACAAGTTATGCTCTCAACCCCTTAGCCAAAATATCCAACAAGCCAACAATCCAACCTTAGACAACTACCCATTTGTTTGCTTTTATGAAAAAAAAAGCTCTCTCAAAATCACCATGTGGTATTACATAAAACCATGTGACTAATACCACGAGCTTAAAATACCATTAACCCCTCATTTAATATTGGTACTAAGTTTTCCCAACATTAAATATTTTTCCCATGTGCAAACCCACATTAATATTTAATCCAATGTGACATACATCACATAAAGTGGCCCCAAGAATGCTAGCCCAGGTGATGCATGAATCCCTAGATTCCATAGGTACACCACATAATAAATAAATATTACATTATAACATTATGCAAGATGGACAACACAACTTTTCCTATTTTTCCCATGTGCAACCCCACATTAAATATTTAATCCAATGTTACATACATCACATAAAGTGGCCCCAAGAATGCTAGCCCATGTGATGCATGAATCCCTAGATTCCATAGGTACACCACATAATAAATAAATATTACATTATAACATTATTCAAGATGGACAAAACACATTTTCCTAACACCAACCCCTACTATTCCTCCATCTATTCCCTCTAAGTATTTCTTCTAGTTCCTTTCCTAATCTTGATCCCTAGATCTTCCCCATGTGTTCCAATTCCCCCTTAGGACCCATCCCCAATCTTCCCTAACTCTTATTCATTGTTTCCTCCTTGGTTTTGACCCCCAACACATGCATCTCATTGAGCCTTAAGGACCCACATGGCCTTGTCACCTTATATTTTCTTCCATGTTCCATGTCCCTCCCCACTCTTTTGGCTTGTGCACTTTAACATATGTCCTCAATTCGGGACCTAATCCTTTTCCAAGAACCAATATGCACTATTTCCCATTGAAATCCATGTTTTACCAAAAAACATATGACATGCTATTCCACATACCTCCTCTCAATGGTGAGTCATTTCAACAACCCAATTTATGGCACACATCATCCAAATATTTTTTCCTATAATATTCACACAACCTTTCATTTCCCTAATGTGTCACTAAAGGATGATTTGAAAATTTAGGGCCACATTTTCCAGGTTTCTATTGATGAATAAGTATGGTTTACAATATTTTTTCCATTATCTTTTCCATTATTTAAGGAAAGTGTAACCCCGCAATCTTCCTAGGCATACCTTCCAAGTATAAATAAAAAAATCACTACATTTATCACAAATTTGTCAACCTTATTTTAGTTGGTCATGGATCACAAGAGTTCCTTGCACCTTATATCTCCCCACCCTTTCTGTTGTAGCCCACATGATAAATATAAATACAAGTTCTTCCAAATTCTAACTATTGGTAATTTGTTATTTTCATAATTACCACAGTGTAGAAAGTATTCTAAGGGTTTAAAATCTACTAGTTTGTTCATCATTCAAGTAGTGCATTCTAAAAGTTATAGAAAGGTACTCATTATAGCATACATATGTAATATGTTGTCTTGGCTAATTTCAAGAATTTTGGATAAATCTAAGAAAAGAGAAGTGCAAATTTTCTCCTCATTTGTAATTTCTTTCACCATATTTTATCTCATAAGTTGGTATTTGCAATGGTCATTTTTATTATTTCATATGAATATTTGTAAGTTTAAAGAAGGATCCTTAAGTAGATTTGATTTATGGTTATCATACCTTTGTTGTTGTTTCTAATGTATTATTCATATGGTTGAATATTACTTTGTAACCCACATAAGGTACCAGTCTTGAAAACTTTATCCTTCATACACCCTTAAAATAAAAATTCACTCTCCAATAGTATAGGATTAGGAAATAGATTCATCTACATTTCATAACCCAGTGTCATACTTAAGGAAAACACTTGAACCAAGCCATAATATTTTTATCCTTAGAGGATCATGCTTTGTATATTTGTATAACCTTAATAGAGTTCATGGAAGTAGGTCAATTTTGATATAGTGACAATATTTGGGATCAAAACCAGAAACTAAGTATTATTAAAGTCTATTTATCACATGTGTTTTATTGTATAATATTAAAACCTTGTTTAAGGTCACCTATAGGAACACCATTCTATTTTTAGCTAAGTCCAACCTATAAGAGAGACTAACCACTCTCACTATTAACCCTTAAGCATCCCTAGTATGTTGATGAGAACCTATTTTACCTTCTTCATGACATAATTTGAGCCTTGAAGGTAAGAAGAAGTTCCAGGACTAATAACCTATAGTTTTGGGACCTAAAAACTAGTTCCATTTTTAGGGAGAAATATTCATATGTTCATATTTTAAAAACCTTGGAAAATCAATATCAAGTGCAACTAGTAATTCAAAGGTCCTTGGTTAGTATTTAAAAAAATCACAAGGAAAGTATATTTCTCTCAATAGGGGAGTGGTGACTCTATTAGTAGCTAGATAATAATCAATTTTTCCAACAAATTTGCATTCATGGAAAGAGAAAAAAGATCAAAATATTGAAATGGATGTGAATATGTTTCAATTAGTATAAGAAAATAGTGGGCCCAATGGAAAGATACATATCTAGGTATGTCATCTATGTCAAATAATTATTTGAATCAATAATTATTTCATCTACTTCCATTTCTCTTATTTCATTTGGATATTCCAAATTAGCGTATGGATAAGCATCAGAATGAAAGATTATATTCCAAATTATCATGTGAATCAACAAAAAAAAAAATTAATGAATATGAAACCTTAATACATAAGGCATGCTTAGAGGTTTCCTCCACTTAGGTAATCTCTCAGGATTGCACAGTACAAGCATGTAGACTTATTTGGTTTCCCCAATTACTCAATTTTGATTTTGAATGAAATAAGGGGCAAGATACCAATATTTTAGGATAACAATGGTATAACAAAAGAAGAGAATCTATATTTCTTTATCAATGTCCTGAATGATTATGAGATTGAGTACAAAGATATAATGATGAAATTGTTCATAGTTTCACTAGATAAAAGTGTAAAGTAGTGGTAAAGATGTGTCCTTGAAAAAATTATTGACATGTGGGAAGATTTCATGAGGATTTTAGATCATAATATATGGATAATATTGACCTAAATTTTCCATCCATGAATTCATAACTATCAAGAAGGGTTTGAATGAGTATATGATAGAGTTTAAGTAGATTCATCATGATAATGAAGAATGTTTTGTTGAATTTGAGTCCCAATGATTCCATGAGCCATGTTATTTACTATGGTGCATCTAATGCCAAAATTAGATATTACCTTAGAGAAAAAATTGTAAAATATTAGGGAAGAATACACTATTGTCATCAATATTAAGAGTAACATGATGGAATCTAGAGGGAAAGAGGGAAATATCAATACATATATCAACTTGATAAAAAGGTCCAAGCAAGCAACTAATTATTGATGAAAATTTGGACAAGATTATAGTTTTATTGAAAGATTTATCATGAAAAGTAGTAAGGAATGAGAAAGGCATCCACCTATAAGTAATGCAACTCATTTTAATGGGGTTTAGTGCTTACACAATAGGCCCTATATCTATGATTTGTCTAAAATATCATAGCAACATGATAAACGAGATGATCTTGGACAAAGGAATTTAAAGTAGCAACTAAAGAAACTCTAGATCCTCTTCAGGGAAATCATATGCATTATTAGGACACACTGACATGGTGCAATTTTTTTAATCTCCCTCATCATCTATAAAATTACATGGTTTCCATAGATGATTTCAATGATAAAGAGATTCCTTATGAGGAATGGAATCCTCAATACTATCACAAATAAATTGACCAACTATATGCATTTGAATATGAATTTGTGGGAGAATATCATAAATTTATTGACATGCTATATGTTCCAATATGGTCAAAGTACTAGTTCAAGATAGTATGAGTTATCAATTCATGATTTTTAATAGCCAATAGATATCATGAGGAAAAAGTATAATGGTGGTAAAAAATCAAATAAGGATAAAATAATACTTGATGACGCTACGAGGATACATGATCGAGATGGGAATCAACTAGGAAATAGGCAAGCTCACCCAAAAGTTAATTCCAATTTTACAATACAAAGAAGATGTCAATTAGATATTTAGAGAAAGGTAAGTATAAAGTGATGGGTGAAGTCAAGAATTCAAATCCTATGAATAAGATAGAAAATAATAATAAATCCTTGGTGTAGAAACAAGTACACAAGAGGAAATGTGTTCCAAAAAGAAACCAAGGTGGAACACTTTTCAGTGCAAATGACGATTTGAAAGGATGGGTTCTAGTCATTAAGGTGCAGTGAAATCATTCCCAACCAATGGGAAATAATGTTAAAAATAAAGAAGGGAGGAAAGGCATAAGACGTAAGGACTTTGTCACTTGTGGATTATCATCCCTTATATTCCTAATGCTAATGATATCAATAATTTGTATGATACACCCCTACTTAATTACATCCCTATAAATATGGCACAATTCAAGATCCAAATATGAATATTAGTGCTAGTAGGGGAACTTATTAGAATAAGTTAGCATAGGGATAGGTTGATGTCGTATTTCATTTTTTTTTAAGAATCGGGTCATCCTCCATTAATCGTACACAACTATAAATCCCAAAGATAAGGAATAAACCATAGAAGTATATTTAGGAAATTTATTATCTAGCCCCCTAATTAAATGTTTACCCTTTCTACACCACCTTGATAACAAATATGTTTCTCATTCACAATTACATGTTAGATTATAGCTCTTCAAGCAATGTTATACCCCTTAATGCTATGAATAATCTAGGATTGAGGGTGTCAAAATCCTATGGTAAATGTTTTGTAATAGATTCTAAAAGATGAATGTCATGGGAATTTTTAATTATGTAGAGTTAAATTGGCTACATGCCTAAATAAATCCTTCCTAATGGACATAATCATTGTTGACTATCCAGCCAAATGGGGTTTGTTTCTCTCCAAGAAATGGGAAGTCTTAATGGGTGCTATTATTCAAATGAACTTATCTTATGCTAGTATCCCATTGAATGGAAAAGAAGTTAAAATTCACATACAAAAGGTGTAGTCAATAGTGGAAGATAGGTACAAAACTAATGAACTACATTATTTTGACATTGAACCTGATCACTTCATTGGATATGGAAAAGAGGGAAACATTGGGGTTGCTAAGTATTCCACTCTATTTAGTTTTACTATAGATGTAAATTATTTACGGATCATGTTATTTGATGGTGCATATTCCAAAGCTACTTCAAGGGTTGGAGTGTTTGTTCTTTCTCCAGATGGAAAATCCTTCAAATATGCTTTCAATTTAACATATTATAGGATACA
Organism: Sequoiadendron giganteum; assembly: GCA_007115665.2. Lineage (NCBI taxonomy): Eukaryota > Viridiplantae > Streptophyta > Pinopsida > Cupressales > Cupressaceae > Sequoiadendron > Sequoiadendron giganteum. Next base: position 418,404,127 of record CM021103.1, on the reverse strand, counting down.
AGGCCCTAATTTTGAGTTTGAAAGTCACTTGTAGGAAATATATTAAAAAATAATAATATTTAGAGATTCAAATCTAATTACTCGATAGGTAAGGGATGCTTATGCAACAAATGATGAGAAGCTAAAATTGCACAAAAATATTGTATGGAAAACCATTGAGCTTTTTTCTAATATTGATTTACATTGGATTGATAGGTCTAAAAAAAATGTATAGTTCCTTGGCTATTAAGGCATCCAAGTTTGATATAAACTAGGTTCCCTCAAAGTATCAATCCAATATTTAGGTCCTTTAAAGTCCTATCATTCCCAATAACATTCATAGCTGGAAAGTGTTGAATGATAATCTTAATATTTATATATTTTTGAATTACATGGATAAATTTGGCATCCAGTTAATTAATTAGGAACCCATTGTTGAACTTGAAGATTGAAAGGATATGTTGTTGGGAAATGAGGTATTGGAATTAAAAACTAAAAACATTATCAAGGGGTTGGTAGAACTAGGAATAATGTTTGGTAGTGCTAATGGTTTTGAAAGCAACTAGATAATTGATGAAAGGAACATTAAAGGTGTAAATATTGGTACCAAAGTTGAACATAAAATGGTTTATATCTTTAAAATATTGAACCCTATTGAAATAAAAACTTTGGTCTCAATATTAAAAATATTCAAGAATTTTTTTTTTTAAAGTCATATAATGAGATGAAAGCATATAGAGAAAAATATCTCATCATATGATTTTCCCTTCAATCTAGTGCAAAGATTTTCTACTAGAATTAGAGGTTGATCAATCTCACCCTTGCCCCTAAAATGTAAAAATATATTAATCAAGCTTAAATAAGGGAAAATTAACAAACCAATTTGGCATTCAAATTGGGTATCCAACCTTATTTTAGTTAGGAAGAATTGGGAGATTAAACTATGTGTGGACTTAAAGAATCTAAATATCAAGTCCCTCAAGGACAACTATCTTCTCCCCAATATGGATCACTTATTGTAGTGTGTGAGGGATAAAAGCATAGCACGTAAACAAGATAAATGCAAATGAAATAGAATCTAATCTAAATAAAAAACACTAATCTAGATCTATTCCTTCACTCACGAAATGAATTTCTAAGCTATTGAAAACACATAATGAAATCCTATGATTAAAAAATTGAATTCAAAACAAAGAGAGGTTACCATCCCATGTCAAAGTGTGTTCACAAGATGGGTTGTTCATATCACTGTGAAGCCTCCATTGTTGCGTGTGAGAAGCTTTGATGCATGTGTTGCTTGATCGAAGATATTTTGAAGCTTTGTTAATGGTGATTATGATCTCAACAGTACTTCATTGTGTGAATGATGTTGATTCTTCGATCCTTTTTTGTGAGGAAAGAGGTTTGTTATAAAAAAAATTTGATTTCGAATGAATGCTCTGGATTGCATAGTAGAATATCTTGATCGGCGGTTGAAAGATGAATTGAGAGGATTCATATGGGCATAATTTATGCAAATAGATTACTTAATTAGTGTGATTGAATAAATAGATTGAAAAATTTGTGGGATTGAAGAATAGATTGATCAATTAGGAATTAGATTGAGCAATCAATGATTCATAATTTGCTCAATCAGGAAAGTGGTTGAGAATAATCAATTAATTGATTTAATTAATTAATACTTTTTGGAGTTGAATGTGCAAATCAAGTTTGACTTTTGCAAACAAAGTTGCATTAGTTTGATTTTATTTTTGATGATGTTTTTGAATAGTTTATTTGATTATTCAAATTTGGAGGGAAAGTGAGTTAATTAAATTATTATGATTTAATAATTTAATCGACTTAGGGGAATAAAGTTAGATTAGGACTATATTAAATAAATGTAATTTATTAAAATAGTCGAAAATGATGAAAAAGTGAATTAAGTAAATAATGTTGTATTGTTCAATTAATAGCAGAAATAGGGTTTTAGGACCTTATTAAATAAATGGAATTTATTTAATTAGTCAAAAATGATGAAAAAGTGAATTAATTAAATAATATCATATTATTCAATTAATAGAGGAAATTAGGGTTTTTAATGCAAATGATGATTTGAGGATGAATTAATTAAATAATGTTAAATCACTTAATTAATAGATGAATATGAGAAATGATAATAATTAAATAATAATGTATTATTTAATCAGAAGAGTGAGATTTAGTTAAATAGCATTGTTTGCTAGTTAGGACAATTTTAGGTGTCAAAATTTTGCCCCTCTTTGATACAATGCAATTTTGAGCATTGTGTCAAAGAAAAATCAAAAAAATCCTGCTAAAAAAATTGTCGCAGTATGCCCCAGAGTTGCCCCAGTATGCCCTAGATGGGATAGAATTAATGGTGCCCCCTCAGGAAATTTGGTGAAAATTTTGGATAATGAACCAATTTTTTTGATAAGTTGATGTGATGTGTTAAGTGCAAGGACTGACAGAAGAAATATTGATTAGAAGAAAATGTTAGTAAGATTGAGAAGATAGAAGAAAGTGGATGATATTAGTCATTGATGAGTTTCTTTCACTTTGCTTAGAGGCTTCACATTTTGAACAATCCTTATTAATGTAGAAAATAGACACGGTGCACCAGGGTATTAATGACCAATGCGGCGACGTATCCATTACATGGGCTTTAACTCTACAAACAAGGAGTAATCTTGCTCATACCAAACATACGAAAACCCTGTTGGAGTGTATGGGTGAGAAATTTCAAAACATTTCGAACCAATTACATAAGGAGGTATGGAGTACCTAACATGTAACTACTACACGAATTGCCCTAAAATGACTTCCACACACATAACAAAACAAGTATTCATCATGGTAGCATAACAAAAATATCCAACAAACAACAAAGTGAAATAATGCTCAATTGTCCCCATTCATTCTTCTCTAAATCCTTATGGACATCCTCAAGAGATCTTGGGAATGAGTCAATAAAATAAATCACAAAGTTAAGACTATAAAAATATTAAAAAAAAGTTGCAGTATCACTTGCCATATCTATTTGGGGTGGGGCTATTATCCGGTGTGATCATGTCTATCATAGGAATGGATCTATTAAGACATATCTCAATATGTTTTTGGTGAATTGTCAAAAGATGTGTAGTTGTACTTGGATTTTTTTTGTCTTTTTGCATTTAAATCTTTGTGATTGTTTGCTTGAAAGTTCTAGCTTTTGGCATTGCTTTGTTTGTTTGTCTGTTTTGTCAAAGGGTGAATGTGATGATTTGTTTATTAAGGATGAAAATTTTATTGTGGATGGTGATGATGGAGTTAGGAATTTTTTATTTTCTAAGTTTTTTTGGATTTTGATGTTATTTGAGGCTATTTTTTTATGTTTTCAAGATATCTGAATGTTTTTGTTTTGTTTATTGTCTAGGAGTTTTGGTGAGGATTCGGGATCCCTACATCACGTGAATGCAATTCATGAGTTCGAATGACCTGTGAGCATTGGTGCCCTAGTATGTACTCTTTCATTTTTTGTTTTGGTCTTTCCATGTTTGTATAATTAATGACGAAGTTCAAGTAGTCGATAGCGCTAGAATTAGGAAATTTCTGCTTTTGCATCAGTTTTCTCGCTTTTGCTCCTTTTCAATAGGTCAGTTTTGACTTATCTTCACGCACTTGCTCAAAAATTTTGCATTTGACCTAAATTCTCATCTTTTCATTTCGCCTTTGCTATAGTTTTTCGCTTTTGCTACTTTATGGTTGTTTTGTTCGCTTTTGTTGATTTCTTGCACTTTTGAAAAAAAAAATCGCATTTCAAAGTTCGTTATTGCCTTTATTTTTCGCTTTTGACACTTAGTTTCACACTTTTTCCTATTTGTTGTGCTTTTGACAAAAAGTTCACTTTTGATGCAAATTTTTTTCTTTTGATTTAGATGTTTGCTTTTGACTATCTTGTGAACGTTTTTGAATTTTGAATTTTTTGGATTTGTTTGGATTTTTTTGTTTTTGGACTAAGTTGAAAGAAAGAATGATAAACCACCTAAGGGGACTGACCTAAGTCCTCAGGGGTTGATCAAAGATAAGCCTTGCTTACTTTGTACATGTAGAGACCATGTAGTTCGACCAGCATAACATGTTTTTGGTATTCAAACAACATTGATAGCTTGGATTGATATTCCACTTCTATTTCTAGAGGATATGTTGTGGGAAATATACCTGAAATAGCTGTGAGGTTCAAGCAAATGTTGATATCTTAGAACTGTTGAGTGAAGGAATAATCCAAAGTTTTTGTTTTGATTTTGTTTCTTTTTGGATGTTTTTGATTTTTTCGTTTGTTTTGAAGGTTACCTTGGTAGTGTGTTGGTGGTACACCTTGTTGTTGGGACGAATTGTTTTAAAGATTAGCTTAGTAGTGCATTGGTGGTATAGTTTATTGATGCGATGAATTGGGAAGGGTACCATATGGCACACCTTGTTGTTGGGATGAATTGGGAAGGGTACCATATGGCACACCTTATTGATGGGACGAATTGGGAAGGGTACCATATGGCACACTAGTATAAGAAATGTTGAAGACTCCAAAATTTTGTAGATCTAGTGGCATTAAAATGCAAATTATCAACAATGAAATGAGGGGATGGAAAATAAAACTCTTGCCATTATAATGCAGACTTAAGGTAGGCTTAAGGGTTTTGTTTACAGAAAATCATGAAACAAGTAAAATATAGAGATAAAACCTCATTGATGCAAAAGAATTTGAACAGAAATCAAAACCATTTGAATGTTGGAGAATGAAGCTTATCGGCCATAAACGCAGGTCGGCCATGAAACGCACAGAATGAGTAAGTTTCCATGGAGAAAGCTCAAGGTTGTGGCTTGTTCAGAGATGCCCATGTTTTTAGAAAATCAACAGTGCAGATTTGATAAAAGGCTGACCATAGAGCAAGAATAAGGAAAGGTGAATTGTTTTGTTTTAACTATGAGATGTAAAGTAAATGCAATAGAATGAAGAGTAAAACGTAGTAAATCATAATATGTTTATCTTTTTTGTATATATGGATCTCAAAAACAATATTATTTCCACATAAAGCAAAATGAAAATACAAAGATCTCATGCACAAAACTTACCCTAAGCTCAGCATTATACTTTTGGCATGAGATTTATGAAACCCTTGGCACCGACGCAGGAGCTTCTTCCAGAAACTTCACAAAATGAATGTTTTATTTTGTTTTCCTTGCTTTTTTTAGGGTTTTTACCCTAAACATATGGCCGATAAAAGACTTGTTTTTTCTTTTTCTTGCCATGTTTTTATAAAATGCAATATGAACTATTAGGTTGTGGGCTAAAACTATTTGTTTTATGCCTTAGAGAATTTTCAAATGAATAAAGCCTTCAAGTCTTTGAAGGGGTCAACTAAAGCTTACCTTTATTTTTGCATTTTCTTCTAAAGATGTAAAGTATTTTGAATTAAATGATGTGTATAAATCATTTAATTTTAAAAAATGCTATTTTCAAATGCAAAATAAATGAAGTGGTTGGAGGATTTTCAACGCATGGGGAGATATAGATATCCATGCCAAGAATATGGGGAAGTTATTTTCAGTTTTCCAACATGAGGAGGAGATTTAGGAGTGATTTGTCACCTTGTTGAGAGGATATAGGCATCTTGACTTAGTTTGAAGCATTTTTAGGAGTGGTTATGGTTTGACATGGTCAAGTTTGACCTTTTTCACACATTTTAAGCTCATTTGGAGTAGATATAGAAGCTAGATTTGTGGGTTTATTGTTGCATCCGACCCAAGATGCTTCTAGTTCCTTTTTTGGTGGAACAAATTGAAGCTTTGTACTTAGTCACTTTTGTTACCCATTTTTCATTTAGTTCTGGATTTTCATTTATGCACTTAGTGACTTTTCAATCCTTTGGCAGAATTTGCAAATTTTTGGTAACTCATGCTGGATATGAAATACACTGAAAGCCTTGGGTGCCACTGATATGAAATTTTTTCCTTCTTGTTCTTACAGTGTTGTGTATTTTTCAAATGATTGATCAGGTTATATGTGAAGTGCTTTTAACTTCCTTGTGACTTTGTCTCATATTTTATACCTTCTCTGCAAAATTTTGTTCATGCAAGTTGCAATCTGTGTCTTAAACATGTATGTGACTTCTCTTATTGTGAACTTTTTTTCCTTTTATAGGTTCATACATTGAGGACTCCTTGTGAAATATTCATGCAAGAGCATACATAAAAAAGTTGTGTAAGTTCATTTTTCTTGTCATTGCAAACAAGTGTTTATAGGTTGGGTTTCATAGTCCTGTTTAGTTTGGTGCATCACCATAGGATTATCTTTTTTTTTTTTTTATGCATTCCTTCTCCCTGTTCTCTACAAAATATTTAGTTTAGGTGATTCATTCAAGGAGGAAGTCATCCTTCTCCGGAGGTTTGGTCCTATTTGAGGTACCCACACCTTGGGATCATTCCCATGTTTCACCGGATTGTTGAATTTTGCATTCAACAGGGTGCAAATCCAGGAGATAACAGTCATAAACAACTACCAAGCTTTTGTGAACGTTTCGTGACTCCTACCTACAGAAAGATAATTCTTTTGTTTTTGGATTTTTTTGTTTTAAGGAAAATGAAAATGATTTTTTTTTTGGATTTTTAGTGCATTAGATCTAAGGGTGGTTGGCCCATTGAAAATCGTAAATAGAAATGGTCTAGTCGATTTTGATGGTGCGATATCTTCTCAAGATGTACCCTTTGGAAAACTTTAGAGTAGGACAGTTCTTTGAAAGATGGAGTATGGATTTTTTCTTAATGATTTAACTCTTGCAAGAGATCATGAAGGGTGTATATCTATTTCCATGCAGGAGTTGGTAACGCGGGTCTTCTGGCTATTAGGTCTGCTTTCTCTTCCTCTTTATCTAAGATTTCTACTGTGTTTCTCCACTGGTTGGGTGTTTCATTTTTCTCAAATATGAAGGTCCTTAAACTGCTAATGATATCAGTTTGTTTACCTTCAATGTGTTTGAGACTTGGTTGTAGGATTGGTGCTATCAGGTTCAGTTGTTGAACTAGAGCAATGGGTCACCAAATGGTCATATGGTGAGAGTGTGGATGTTTTGATATGGTTTGTTATGAAGCTCAATACCTTAAGGTTTGAGTGTTGTTTTAGAGGTGGCACTATTCTTGGAAGCCAAAATAATGAAAGGCCTGGATTGATATCTCACTTCTCCTTCTAGAGGATATTTTGCAGAAAAGCTTTCTTGAACTATCTGCGAGTTCCAAGTAACTGTTGATATCTTAGAAGTGTGAGTGAGGGAATAATTTAGGTTTGTTTTTTTTTATTCTAATTTCTAAGAGTAGGATGGAATGTGAATAGTGGATGAAGGACTATATGACTTATCTAGGTTTCTGATTGTTTGGTTCTAACAAGGATCCTGTAAGCAACTTCACTTCATTTTTTTGATTGTCAGCAGGATAGAGAAATAACGATGGTGTCTAAGCAAAAGTGGTAAACTGTAAACAAAAGCAGCCAGATTTATCAACTATGGCCTAAAATTTATCAAGTGTGTTGGTTTCCGAGAAGCAATTACGAGCTAAAATGTCAAGTGTGACCTCTGTATTTTTCTATCAAATGTGGTGATTACTCAGTCAAAAGTGAGTTTTCTTCGGCAATTACAAGTAGATTTTAGGCAAGTGCGAGAAAAAAGAAGCAAGTGCACTAGTTTTGCATCAAGTGTGCAGATTCTGTCAAATGCAACTAATTTCCATCAGTGAAATTTTTGGGACAGAGAGAAAAAGTAAGATTTTTCTAGAAAGTGCGCCCAATCTTGGATCAAGGGCACTAGAAACAATAGCAGAAGTGGCCTTTGTGTAAATTGGTTTTCCAGTTTTAGTTTTTTGGTAGCAACTTGGGTAATTCATAGTTTTGGGTGATTTCATTTTCTTCAAGTGCTCTGTTTTTGAGATACGACAAGTGATACCACTAAAAAAGTATGGATTGACATGAATCTTCTCATAAAAAATTCATTTTGTCTCTAAATGTCTAACTTTTGAAGGTACGTTTCTTTCCACTAAGTGAAAATTAAGATACCTGAAAAAGCCATAGTTTTCCAATGTTAACTTTAGATTTAGTGTGACTTGAAATCTAAGCCTAAATGTTCAGAAACCTTTCAAAGATATTTTTTATGATATCTTTTAGGGAGTACAAACATAGGGCTCTTTTCAAAATATTCACACTAACCTTAAAGTGTTTGAGATTTTGACCAATATGTTGATGTTTTTTTGAGTTGTTTTTGGAACCACGCACTATGTTTAGACTGACTCACAAGCATTTACAACCTTAATCAAGTGGGTATATATTTCTTTGTAGGCATACCAATCATCCCCTAAGAGATGATTAATCCGAGAAGATGGAATGGAAAAATGGGCTATGTCAAGGAATTGGTCATGTCTTCACACACCAACCAAAAATTGAACATGGTAAGTAACTTCTTGGAATGGTGTTATTCCAATGCACTACTTTAAAATACACTCTAGTTTGGACTTGGATGGCCACTACTAAACAAGGGTTCTTAATGATTGTTTTGGGGTTATTAGTTTTGGGTGTCTATACATGTTGCATTTTGCTTAATTAAGAGGCCTCCCAACCCTTGCGGGTTTTTACATATCACACAGATACTGGAGGAGACTGACGTTGGTATAAAATAGCCTCAACAAATGGGTGATGAACTTTCCTCACACCCACAATAATTTATATAGTGGACCAGAAAAGTACCGCTTGGGTCGCCTATGAGTTCTCTAGTGCGGGATGTGTCTCAATAGGTAGGCCCTCTAAAGGTATGCTTGAAAATAAATAAAGTGTGAAGCTCAAGATGTTTTTGCTCACCCAAGATCACCAAAAGGTGCAAGGAGAGAAGACAAACACCTAGCTTGCCAAACATTGAATGTGTGACCTACAATTCATAGCAGTTTGATTCTTTTTAAGCACCTCGAGTGGTGCTATCCCCAAAATAATGTGTGAAAAGCATAACAATGGTTCTTTTTACAAGAATCCAATGGAAGTGTTTTGGAAATTAGTCAATATCATAGCAAAGGTGCAAAACAAAAGAATGATTTGTTCATTTTTAAGCCCAATTTTTGTGTGTTTCTAAATTGATCCTGTTCTTTATTTGGTCGACAAAAACAAATGTGAGTGTGTGTCAACAAAAGGAAATTGTTATGGTCAAAAATAAAATAAAATATTCCACGTGTTACTCTGAAAGTTTAAAAACATTTTAAAGCACCAATTTTAATTGTTTGTTTGTTCTTTTTATGCACCAAGTGAAAATTATCTAACTATGAAAACTTGGAAAGAGTTCATTTTAGAGAACTTAAAAGAAATTGTGTTGTTGTAGGTTCTTTTTAAGCACCAAAATGAAAGATTCCTAACTTAAAAAGCAATGAAATGGTTCATTTTAGAGCACTTAAAAACAAATGTGTCATTGTAGGTTCTTTTTAAATGCCAAAATGAAGGATTCCTAACTTAAAAAGCATTGAAATGGTTCATTTTAGAGCACTTAAAAATGAATGTGTTGTTCTTTTTATGCACCAAAATAAAATATTCCTAACTTAAAAAGAATTGAAAATATGAAGTTATTTGATTGTTCACCTTTCCTATAGAAAAAGGTGTTAGTGGTTTCTCAATCTTGCATACACAACTGTTAATACCTATCACACATTCCAAATAGGAATTTGTTAGTATTAGAAATCAATTTAAAATTTGCAAATCTCGGACATAGGTTTGACAAAGAAAAAGTGTAGAAAAATTAGCAAGTATGCCCTTTGTCAGAGAGAAAAAATGCTGTAAAAAAGAAAGTGCACCCTCTGTCGAAAGACAAAGGCACTGGAAAAAATCAAGTACACTGGTTTCAGGGTCAAATGCACCAATTTTAGTGTCAAGTGCACAAATTCTGTGAAATTCAGTGCAACAACTTCCAAAAACCTGTGCGTGAACATTTTGCGAGAGCACCTTTGGAACCTATAACTTGAATAATTACTTATGAAATCATTAGTGTAGGGGACCAAGGTCCCACTGGGTGTTCCAGAATGTGTGAGGGGGAAAATAATAGTGCATAAACAAGACAAATGCAAATGAAATTGAATCTAATCTAAATAAAAAACACTAATCTAGATCTATTCCTTCACTCACGAAATGAATTTCTAAGCTATTGAAAACACATAAAGAAATCCTACAATTACCAAATTGAATTCAAACAAAAGAGAGGTTACCATCCCATGTTAGAGAATGTTCACAAGATGTCGAGTTGTTCATATCACTATGAAGCCTCCATTGTTGCATGTGAGAAGCTTTGATGTGTGTGTTGGTTGATCAAAGATATGTTGAAGCTTTGTTAATGGTGATTATGATCTCGGTAGTACTTAGTTATGCAAATTATGTTGATTCTCTCATCCTTTTTTGTGAGGAAAGAGGTCTTTTATATACAAATTGTGATTTAGAATGAAGGGAGGGTGCAAAAAGATGGGGGGCCAAGAAGTGGCCAATTTTTTTAAAAAATTCTAATAGCTCATAACGCAAGCGCGTTATAACATGAGCACGTTATAACATGCTCACGTTATGGATTGGTGTGTTGATCCCAAGGCTCAACCACAAAAAGCCTATAATGCGAGTGCATTATAACATGCTCACATTATGAGGCATTAAAAGAAAAACAAAAGGAATTCAAAATCATTTTCATTGTGATTGTGTTTTTTTTTTTCCACAACCAAAACCCTTCATTTTCGCGCTCATGTTCTAGGAGGAGTCATCTTGCAAGTTTTTCATCAAATTGTTGTTGTTTCATCACCAAGATGCTGCCACATCAATAAGGAGGTCTAAGGGGTAAGGATTGTTTGTTTTTTGTTGTGAATTTATTAGTTTTAGTTTTTTTTAATATTTATTTGTTGAATTTGTAGATGTTAATGAACCTGCAAACCCTCCTCAAAATCCTCAACAAGCAGAGCAACAAAAATGAGAACAAAATCCTCAACAAGAAGAGAAACAACAACATCAACAAAATCCTCAAGTTCAACAACCACAACAACAATCTCCTCCACCAATCCCTCAACATCCTCCTTGCACTCAACAAAATTTAATGAGTGAAATTGAAAACAATAAAAAACAAATTGAGGAGTTAATCACGATGTTGAACGATCCAAATGGTTCAACCATGGAAAGAAAAACCTTTGCAAATTCACTCAAAGAAATGTTAAAACATGTAGATTTAATCAACAAATAATTAATTGGTTGGTAAGATAGGAGGCAGGCGGCTAGGGATTATTACTGAGATAAATTATCATACAAAGATGTAAAAGATCTAAAAATTACAAAATTTGGTTTGTGCTCATTCTTCATTGACCCATGCATAAATGAAAATCTTAGCCTCAATGTGAAGAGATTTCTTATCCATTGGTGCCACCACCAGCAGATTAGGAACCTATTTTGGGATAGGTGGTACATGGTTTTTGATTACCCACCATGCAACAATCGCGAAGTCCCACAATATTTCTTGAGGAAAATATACTATGAGTTCATCCTGAACAAAATCTCGAATTATCTTGATATGAGGTACTTCCAAGGGAGAGGTGGGGGGTTGGCTCAAGATAGAACTGATGCACAACAGGATCCTAGGTGGCAAGCGAGATGACCTCTTTCTAGGCCACCTCATGAGCACAACACTATCCCTTCCATCGTGAAGGAGAGTGTCGAGGTAGACACTTTATGGGCCATCATCTCTTTGACCTATCATCTAGCATGCCAGCCCTATACTACAGCTACATCCAGGGGAGTCTTCGAGTGGTGGGATTTGACCACATTTGTGTCAGGCTTGTGGGGCGACTTGTTCATATGACCCCACCGACACTCAAGAGGCTTCTACGCAGGATATGTCTGCGGCTATGGGGATGGTGAGGGAAGATCAAATTTTGAATGAGGCCTATGGCATTGATACTCAGGTAAATGTTGGCATGTTCATTGAATTTTAATTTATTAAATTTTAATTTTGAAATGCAAGATTAACTAATTTAGTTTTATGATTTTGATAAAATTCCAAGGTCACGGTGTTGATACTAGTTACACCGACCCTACACCCGCTTATTAATCCAGTGCATCTACTGTTGAGGTATGTAACTAGTAAACAATTATAAATTTATTACATGCTAATAGAATTGTTTTATGAATGGTATTCTAATATGTGATTTTGGATGTTGAATAGGTTAATATTGGAGGTTTTGTTGGAACACCTCCTAGTGCCAGTGGATTTATACAAACCTACACGTAGGTAGTAGAATAAAAATTTTAACTAATGAATTATACAAGTAATAGATTTGTGTAGTTTATATTCATATTGTTGATTACATTGCATTTCAAATCTTTCAAACTCAAAGCATTACTTCATATTCCATAACTAATAACTAGATGTTGATAGATGACAAAATTTCAATTACAATATAGTTGTTTAGAAAGTAAACATAAGCAGTGATGCAATTACTTCACATAGCATAAGTAATAAGTAGGAGCAGCTTCCAATTGCATTTGTTTGTCATGGCATTCCATGAGACCACTTTTTACTGAGGCATCTTTTCAAATAGTTCACTGTCTTGTCTATGCTATGGATGCTTGGAAGAAATATATGAAATAATAATAGTAGGCAATAGCATAGAAAAGGCAATGAGTTGTTTGAAAAAATACCTCAAAAAAATGTGGTCTCATGGTGTTGTCAATCACCATGAGACCCAATTTCTTTGAGGCATTTTTTCAAACAGCTCACCGCATTTTTCTATGCTACCACATTTTCCATACACGTCTACCAAAGCATTTTATCAAATAGTTCATTTCCTTGCTGCTATGGCTAAAATCCTAAAAATGTGCTTTCCAAAAAACTATGGATGCTTGGAAAAATTCTATCAAAGCATAATACTAAGCAATAACATAGACAAGGCAGTGAGTAGTTTGAAAAAATGCCTTGAAGAAATGCGGTCTCATGCTGATGGTTTGTTCGAGGCATTTCTTCAAACAGCTCACCACCTTTTCTATGCTACCATCTTTTCCATACTTGTGTACCAAATCATTTTATCAAACTACTCACTTCCTTGTTGCTATGGCTAAAAGCCTAAAATAGGTGCTTTCCAACAAACTATGGATGCTTGGAAAAAATCTATCAAAGCATAATAGTAAGCAATATCATAGTCAAGGCAGTGAGTAGTATGAAAAAATTCCTTGAAGAAATGTGGTCTCATAGTGATGGAATGGAACTCCATCACCATGAGACCACATTTCTCTGAGGCATTTTTTCAAATACTTCACTACCTGAAGAATAGAAACCAACCCTTTAGCCAAAATTTCCCTCCAAATTATTTTCAAGGTCTGCATCCTGAATTTACCAATCCATGAAACCTTCCACCTTTTATTCCACTTGTTCATGTCCCCACCCCTCCCTCTTCATGTCATGATCACCCTCCATCAAATAACCAAGACCACAGTTGATCCAGGTGGACCCAGAAAACCTAAAAAATTCAGTCTCAAAATTATATGGAACCAACTCCATCGCATATGGCTCGCCTACATGGTCCCGACACAACTTGAATCACATCAAAAGGATATCGTACACCCGAGATATGCTTGGTCAAAGTTGGGGTCAAACCGAGTACAAGGGCTAGTCAGAAAGGCAGAAAATTTGATCATCTCAAAAATAGTCAAAAGCACATCATGTCAAAGATTTCATCGCCATGATTCTGACATCGTTTGTTTTGTCAAAAACGAAGCTCAGATGGCGAAGCTATGACTAGTCAAATTTTTGGTCAAAATGGTGATGTGGCATCACCAAAGCTTGACACTTGGCAGGACATGTGGTATATGATGTGGCAGGACTAGTGAGTTGGCATAAATATGGATTAAACCATAATTATTAAAGGGAAAAAATGTATGGTTTAAAAAAATAAAATGAGGATTTAGTGGGATTTGATCCCTTAACCCATGCCTTAAAATCCTCTTGCCTTGCCCATAAAACAAGGAGAGAAATAAAGCCCGTCAACTCATATTTCAACAAATTAACCCCTTTAACCACCTTTCTCATATTTCAAAGAATTATAATATTTTAAGGGGCTTAAAATAATTGGTTAAATGTTTTTAAGGGAAGCCTTAGGGTGAAAATGATGAAGCTTATTGTTAAAAAGATTTAAAGATTAAAGGGCTCAATATAGGTAATATAGGGAGATATGGAAATAATTTGGTTTAACCCCCTAATTAGCATTTGTAAATGTATTTAAAGGGGGTTGTTTTCTCTTGTAAAGGAAATCAATTATTTTTTATTGGAAATTATTGTGAAAGGTGGAGAATTTGAATTCTTTGAGAGAGAAATTACAAGGTGTTGATTATTACACCAAAAATTGTAAAGGAGAGAGAGACTATGAGAAATTATTATGCAGGTGGAGCTTGGATATTGCAACAATGGATTTTCATTGCTTGGCGATATTAATAAAGTTGTCTACCTTGAGAAGCAGACCCGGAGACGTAGTTCTAATTAGACGAACTCTGTTATCAAGATCTTGTGTTAACTTCTCTTTTGTCTCATACTTCTATCTTCTGTCTAATTTCCTCTCTATTTCATTTCAGTTTATTTTTCAATTCAGTATTTGATTTCTAATTACAAAATTTTAGTAATTAGCAATCTCATTAATTTATGTAAAAGTGAACCTAGTCTATAATTTCAACAGTTAAACAACATAGTCACGCAATTTTTTCTAGATCGGGAATAATTATAATTAAGGTTAAATACATTTGAATTGTAAACCTCTAATTACAGATCAAATTGGTATCAAAGCTTCTTAACAGGAAATTGCAAAAGTAATTGTTAACTAGGTTGAAATTGAAGCGAGGAGAAGGTGCACTTACAGAGTTCAATCCTGAGATCAAAAAATGAAGGTCTTTTCTACGATCAGAAATGCCAGTTGAACAATGTCCTATGGAGCTTGATGATCAATCTTTCCAAAAATCATTTCTCGAAATGAAGGCTATGGTGGAAGTTCTTTTCCAAGAGAGACAAGAGTGACAGAAGAAAAAGGAACTCAAGAATAGAAAGAAGAATGAAGGTGATTCCACTTCAAAAGATGGTAAAGGGAAAGGAGTAGGAGGTGGTAGTGACCCTCCTAAATCTCCATCCCCGTCTTCTTCTTCATCCTCTTCATCTTTTTTGTCTACTTCAAAAAAAAAAAAAAACATGTACAGTCTGAAGCTAATACACCTTTGTTAAAGCTTGATGTTAAATTTGAATTGCCAACTTATAATGGAGAACTAGATGCAGAAAAACTTGATAATTGGATAAAACAAATTGAAGTTTATTGTAGAATTCAGAAGTTTACTGAGGATTCTTAAAAATCCAATTAGACACTCTTTTCCTAGGAGGCACAGCCTTAATCTGGTGGAAGAGCATAACTCGAGAAGATCTAAGCCGATATGGTAAAATTGTTTCTTCTTGGTTTGAGTTTATAGTTGCATTAAAGAAACAGTTCTATCCATTAGGTCATATGCAAAAATAAATATTGAATTGGCAGTCATTAAAGAAAGATAAAGGAAAAAGTGTACAGGATTATACATAGGAGTTTAGGAAAAGAGCTTTAATTTTGGGCATTCCATTATATACACAAGAAACTTTGTTAAAGTATATAGGTGGATTACATGAAAATTTGAGGCATACAATACTTATGTTTAATCCAACTAACCTTGATGAAGTTAGTGTGCAAGCCATTCATTTGGAAACAAGCTCAATGAATAGCCATGATGGACTCTTAATGGACTCCAATAAACACAAAGGGAGCAAGAAAGGGAAGGAGAAAATGCAGTAGATAGCTAATGTAAAGAAAGAGGAGGGTAAGCCCTATTGCTCACACTGCAAGAAGAAAGGGCACGAAGATGCAAAGTGCTAGAAATTGCATCCTGATTAGAAACTGAAATGGTTCAAGGATCGAAAGGGTAAGCAAAATACTACAACTATCATGCATGATCTTGGATCAGATTTTGATGATGAAACCAAGATCACAGTTGTGGGTATAAAAGGTAACATTCATGTTGTCAGTACTAGTTCCCGTGCTTGTTTTGTAAAGTGTAATGAAGCACTTGTTGAAAGTAAGAGGAATGAATTGTTTTATATAAGGGCTATTGCAAAACAAAATAAGATTGATACACTCATAGATAGTGGATCACAAGTGAATCTAATCTCTGAACAAGTTTTTAAGAAATTGGGATTAAAAAAAACTCCTCATCCTAAGCCATATCCATTGGGTTGGGTACATGATAATGCTTGGCTACATGTGTCAAAGCAATGTAAAATCTGATTTGCAATCACATCCAAGTTTGTAGATGAGGTAGATTTAGATGTAATTCCACTTGACATCTATGGGATGGTTCTAGGTAGTCCTTACTTGTATGACAAAAAATCCATTTTCTACAAGGAACATAACAAGTATCATGTGTTTAAGGATGGAATTGAATACATTGTAAAAGCTCATCACATGAAGAATGACAGATCTATTGTAAACATAGGGCATATGAAGATGATTGTAAATGCAAGCAATGATTTAACTCTCATGTATGTAACAACTAGTGATACTAAGCATGAAGATGATAGGGTTTCACAAACAACATAGTGTGAGGATCAGTTGCAAGCACAGTTAAACCTCCAGCCAAAGGTGGTAAAAGAGGGTTTGAATGATTCATTTTCTAACAATGTTCATGTTCAGGAGATTCAACAAGTTGATTCATTTTCCTTCACATTAGTTTATTCAGTACTATTGCTTGTTCTTCTACTAGTTAGTTCTATGTGGACGATGGATGTGACAATGAATATTGATGAGAATACAATTGATTGCATCGATAATGCTATCTCATTTTTCTTCATGTTTGTGATGGGTCAGATGTTCAAGATTCTAGTAGGGTGGAAAGATGGTATCGAGAAAATGGGGCGACAATGCCCTAGCTCAAATTGTACATAAAACAGACATTTTGGAGGTCCAAAATCTTCTTAATGGGGAGGAATGATCTAGGTGGATCCAAAAAACCTAAAAATTTCACACTCAGAATCATATGGAACCAGATCCATTGCATATGGCTCACCTACACGGTCTCGACGCAACTTGAATCGCATCAAAATGAGATCGTATGACCGAGATATGCTTGGTCAAAGTTGGGGTCAAACCAAGTACCCCTAGCCAGTCAAAAAGGTGGAAAATTTTATCATCTCAAAAATGGTCAAAATCCACATCATGTTGAAGAGCTCATCACCATAATTTCGACATCATTCATTTTGTCAAAAATGGAGCTCGGATGGCGAAGTTATGACCAGTCAAAGTTTTGGTCAAACTTGGTCAAAATGGTGACGTGGCATCACCAAAGATTGACACTTGGCAAGAAACGTGGCTGGAGTAGTGAGTTGGCATAAATATGGATTAAACTATAATTATTAAAGGGAAAAAAACGTATGGTTTAAAAAAATGAAATAAGGAGGATTTAGTGGGATTTGATACCTTAACCCATGCCTTAAAATCCTCTTACCTTTCCCATAAAACAAAGAGAGAAATAAAGCCCGTAAAATAATATTTCAACAAATTAACCCCTTTAACCACCTTTCTCATATTTCAATGAATTATAATATTTTAAGGGGCTTAAAATAATTGGTTAAAGATTCTTAAGGGAAGCCTTAGGGTGAAAATGATGAAGCCTATTTTTAAAAAGATTTAAAGATTAAAGGGCTCAATATAGGTGATATGGGGAGATATGGAAATAATTTAGTTTAACCCCATAATTAGCATTTTTAAATGTATTTAAAGGGGGGCTTTTTCTCTTGTAAAGGCAATCAATTATTTTTGATTGGAGATTATTGTGAAAGGTGGAGAATTTGAATTCTTTGAGAGAGAGATTACAAGGTGTTGATTATTACACCAAAAAATGTAAAGGAGGGAGAGATTGTGAGAAATTTTTATGCGGGTGGAGCTTGGATATTGTAACAAGGCATTTTCATTACTTGGTGATATTAATAAAGCGGTCTACCTTGAGAAGCAGGCCCAAAGATGTAGTCCTGATTAGATGAACTTCGTTATCAAGATCTTGTGTTAACTTATCTTTTGTCTCATACTTCTATCTTCTATCTAATTTCCTCTCTATTTCCTTTCAATTTACTTTTCAATTCAGTATTTGATTTCTAATTACAAAATTCTAGTAATTAGTAATCTCATTAATTTATGTAAAAGTGAACCTAGTCTATAATTTCAACGGTTAAACAACATAGTCGTGCAATTATGTCTGGATCGGGAATAATTGTAATTAAGGTTAAATACATTTGAATTGTAAAACTCTAATTATAGATCAACACTATACCATCCACCCCATCCCAGCATAATACGCAATGGACTATTTGAAAAAATGCCTCAAAGAAATATGGTCTTATGGTGATAGAATTATATGACCCATTTGTTTGTAATGGCACTCCATCACCATGAGACCCCATTTCTTTGAGGCATTTTTTCAAACAGTTCACTACCTTCTCTATGCTACCACAGTTATCATACATTTCTATGAAAGCATTTTATCAAATGGTTCACTGCCTTGCTACTATGGGTAAAATCATAAAAATAGGTGCTTTCAAACAAGCTATGGATAGGGAGAATAGTAAGCATGATAGTCAAAAATATATAGTTTAATAATTACTCAAATTTATGTTCATTATCTCATACATTATAAGTCATGAAGTGGATCACTATTGTAGTTTTTGTGATTGAATAATTTATTGTTTTATTTTTAGATGTTGGAAACGGATACACCTGTGAATGTTCATAGAGTAATGGAGCTTAGTGTTTCATCTTCTATAGAGTCCTTGATGGCTCTCATAGATGAGGTATGAGGTAGATTACTAAATTTCAACTTACATTTGTTGTTATAGCTGTTAGTTAGTGAAAAATCAAACCATTATTGATTCATAGTTTAATTTCTCTTTGGATGGTTTCTACAAGGCTTCAACACACCACAACATGAGCATGTGAATATTTCCCATGATGAGAGAGATTGTCTACTGGCAGTAAGTGATTATTTTGTTAAATATATCATTTTTATAATGTAATTTCTATATATTAATGTCTTTACTTCTTATTGTAACAGGTAAAGCTTCACCAAGAGCTAAACACTAGGAGGAGCACCAAGAGCACTCTTCGGCCTCAAAATAAACGAGTGATAGACCTATTTCCATTTGGTCGACAAGCAAAGGGAAATAATTTATTTAGAGAGGATGCAAAGCAATGAGTATATGGCATTCTTGTAAGCCTATATGGATATTTTGTATATGTTTTATGCTATTTGGTTAATAAAATTTTTTTTATCGATGGTGTCCATATTTGCATTATAAATCCATGGTTCAATAGCTATGAGTTATGTGTATTCAAGTGTATACTTTACAACTTACGTGTATTCCAATGTATACTTTGTGACTTACATAATTTTGAGTACTTGTGCTTCCCTTATTCGCATGTATGCTTGAATTATTCATGTGCATACTTATTGATTGGTTAGCTCTAGCATTGATCATTACTTCCCTTCATGGTGTGTCTTGAATATTTATTGATTGATGCTAAACAACTTCAATATTTCTAGGAATACTAGTAAACTTACAAATTACAAAATTGCACAAATTGAAAAGAAAATATTAACTGTAAATAAATGCACTGATTATTAACTTGATAATTGATTAAGAATGAGTATAATATATATCAGGGGATGAGCCTTCTACAATGGCAACTGCCAACTAGAAAATAGGCAAAGCATTCCCAATACTTTGAAAGCAATAATCCACCCAAAATTGCAACGGGAGAGAAGGTTTATTTAAGATCCTTGAGCAATGTATTTCCCAATGCTCCCTTGTTCTTACATATCTCAATTCAATTTAATCCAAAGAGTTCCATGAAATGCTTTATCTAAAAGAAAAAAACATGTTTTCATTTGGTATTCCATGAGATGTTTCATAAAAAATATTCCAGTATATTTAATCTTTTGATTTGAACAACTCAATTAAGAAAAAGATACATAATCTTCACAACACTTGCAAAACATAATATTCATAGTAGATGATGAGTAGTTAACTTCTTGATACATTATCATACAAACAATTATCTTGAATAGTCTTTATACATTTTCACAACATAATCCTCATAGTATAGAATGAATTGTTATGTTCTTGATCCATCAGCATATAAACACGTCGAAAGATGTATATGTCAACTTTTTGCAATATTATTTCTTGTATAGGAAATGGACTTGGGAGAAATCTTTATAATTTATAATACAAATAAGAAATGGACTTGTCGGCACACAATAATGATTTCAATAACGAAGCCCTTACAACCATGATTCAGAGATTGGATATCTATCCTGAATATCTATCTTAACCACCATGAAGGTACATTTAAATTGTCAACCTAGGGACGTGAACTTGAAATGGGTCAGCACAGTATGTGCACTAGGAATTCTAGAGTAGTCATCTTCGTTCTACAACTAAGAAAGACTTAATGCTGAAAGTAAATTGCAAGAAAGGAAACAAAGTAAATGTTGAACACCACTCAATAAAATCTAAATGGATTATGCATAAAAATTTCTAAGCATCCAATAGAAAACTACTTTTCCTGCCTTGGTTGTAGGAACAGTCACAAAATAGAGTTCTAGTGGTTGTAGGAACAATCAATGCCAGAATCTTAACTAAGTACTAAACAAAAACTAACACTAATCTAACTAAACTAAAGGAATGGATTACTCACCAAGTGGGCCCCCTTGGATGATTATCCTCTAAATTAATATAAAACTCAGATACTCAACTCTAAATCTCATTTCATTCATCAGAAAATGCAATTACAAAAATATGGTTGATAATCAGCTTGTAGAAGAATTTGGTGATCAAATCACTAACTCGCTATCGCTAGCTTGAGGAAGGAGGATTCCATCCTTATTTATCAAATAAATAGGGCCATCAACTCCCACTAACCGAGAGGATGCCATTTAGGGAAAATGAGAAGAAAGTGGAAAGAGCAGTTACGCATGCAGGGCTATCTGTTTGGACATGCATGCCCAAATGTGGACTTGACCACTACAATAATGCCCGTGATGCTCAATACCATTAAAGATCGGTGCAAGGTGGTTACATGTGGCTAACACGAGAATCTTCCGCCATCATCTTCAGTTGACCTTCATGCGACTCCTCAACCTAACCGATTGGCGGCTGCATTTCTCAACTTAGTATTTCAATCATGTCTACAGAGTAATGTTAGTACACATAATAATTGCATAATCATAACCACCTTAAATAACATCCATCAATCACATGCAAAATAAACATAGATGGTCCACATAATAGGTAAATTTCATTAAAACCAACAAAAATGAAATTAGTCCAAATGTCTTATGATTGAGAGAAACTATATGAAAGTGCTAGCATAGAATATCAAAGTCTGGTAAGTTTAGCAAATAACAAGATATAATACCCCCCTAACTAGGCCAAAATCAAGACTCATCACTCCCCCCCACTTAACATTTTGTTGGTCCTCCAGTCGTGGGCGAATCAAGATTCCAATAAAATTCTCCCAACTTATCAAGCCTCCTCCATCATTTTTGTTCCTCTGCAATGTCATACTTGTAGAATCTGATATTAGGTACAGGCCATAGGAGGGTAGGCAGCTGAAAAGTCAGGAGAAGCCATTCTCGCCCCTTAATTCTCCCAAGCTGGATGTATCTCCCAATTCTCTTCAGTTGAGCAGCGTAGTTGTGGACGGAATGTGGCTCAACCTAATTTAGCTCATCAATCAATAGGTTCCATCTCTAGGATAGATATCCCCTCATAGTATCTTCTTTTGCTGTAGTTTTTACTTCATACTCACTGTGAACAGCTTCAATCCAGGGCATGATTTTATTACCATAGCTCGGCCTAAAGAGAAATCTATTCCAATTTGAATAAATGTCTTTGGGTTTCTTCGATTCAACCCTGATGGCTAGGGGAATACTAGATTTCTTCTTGTTGTAAGCATTGTGTTGTTCACCCCAACTGATCTCATTTTGTACCCAAGACATAAATGCTCTCAATTGTATGTCTCCAACATAAGACGGTGGGTTCCATTCTTGGTCTTTTGGGACAGCAAAGTTGTGTAAATAAAATTCACATAACAAATTTTTCATTTCAGAGGAAGCAATTCTATAGGCACTGAAAAATTTAGCAGGATTTTCAATGCAGGGATTCAAACCTGAGACGATACTTGACATTCTAAAGGAAAGGTATTTCTCCTTCAACTACAAAGCATAAACCCTTGAAGGGGTTCTGCATTCCAAAATTTGTGGCACCAGAGTTGCAATGTCACTGACCCTTTCCTTCAGGAAGACAATTTCCTCATTCTTTTCTTTGATCATCTCATCTCTCTCCTGGATTTCCTTTTTCAACCGTTTCTTCTCCTCCTTCCATTCCTCCTCTCTTCTCTGTATTTCTTTCCACAAATTTAAAATAGCTGTATTTACTGAAAAATCAGGAGGGTTATGGATTCCTGCCAGGATTTTCGTTGATGGTTGCTTCCCATAGAGAACAATCTGCATAGATTCAGGATTTCCCACTGATTCAGGTTGTTGAGGTATGATTCCTCTTCCTCATTTTGCTGCAGGGCCTCTTTTTCTTCTAGTGGTGGTGGTTGTAGGAACTCTTGGTCTATTTCCTGACTTTGCTGCAAGAATTCCCACTCTCGGTCTTGCTGCGGAATCCACACCAACACCAGAGGTCGAAGCACCAGGGGTGCCTTCGGTCGTGCTCAATTTTTTGCTAGACCTACATGACTGAGATGAAACCCTAGGCTAAGAGGGCTTGGGTCTATACTGCTCAATGTTCACAAAATCATCCCAGGCCATTCTAGGGTTTGTATTATACAAAGATTTCATAATCATCAATTTAATGAGAATGGTGGGATAGAGAGTTTTCCCTACCTCTTTTTTTTTCTGCCATAATAGAGAGAAGGTTGTATAGTACATTAGGCATGTTCATCTTTCTCTTGTGTCGCATATGACTTAGCAATTTGAAGTGTACTGAATGCAAGTTCAATAGTCGACCTTCGCAAGTGATGTATCTGATGATATGCATGGCAGCTTGCTTCCATGGCTTTGGTAGAGAGAGTCTCTTGGCACCTTTCTTTTCAATTGTGAGGAGAGGGTCACCATGCATTGTAAATATGGCCCTGGTTGTCGTGGCATCCTTAGAAATAGGGTAAGGTTCGCCATCAGTTGGCAACCCTAAAACTTCAACAATTCATTCTTCGGTCGCTATGACCTCTAGTCCTTTCACCATGGCCATTCCATCTAAGAATGTCTGAGCGAACTCCAATTCAATACCCTCATTGAAACCATCCAACTTCATAAAATAATCTAGCCACCCACAATTCTGAAATTCGGCTAAGCTCGCTATGTCCTATAACAAGGCATCATGAGCTGAGGGCTCATTTCGAATGAGTCTGCCTCCCATTGTTTAAACTCAACTTATCACTCTGCAAAATTACCTCTGTAATCCTCAAATTCTTTCCTATTTGCTTGTTGGGTGAACTGTCGACTGAATTTCCTTTACTCTATTTTTATCAATTTACCACTTGCATTTCAAAATTATGACAAAGTTAATAATAGCAAGAAATGGTAAGAAATGGTAATAAAAGAGAATCATAATGAGAGGAAATGGCAGCGATAGTTTAGTGTCACATCACACATGCGAGCCGTCTTTTATTTTAAATTTTGAATCAGCTCAACAAGATTTGCTGACGCAGACAATCATGTATCGAGCTCTTAGGAGAGAACTAAAGTTGATCCGGGAAGACCTCCATTTCTGGTTTTCAGCCATTCCTTCATTTTTTATTTCTCTTTTTTTTTCCAAGAGATAAACCGCCATTTACTGGTTTTCAATTTATCTCCTTTATTCAGAAGGTAAATCGCCATTGCTGGTTTTCAATTTACCTTCCATTGATTCCTTTCTTCAAAAGGTTATTCAGGTACACCTTCCATGGAAGAAATATCTTCCATCAGAAAATGTTCAATTCTTTGTTGCAAGTCTGATAAGAACTCCTCCTTTGACTCAGGTTTATTATAGATTTTCAACCTATGACCATTAAGAAGCATTACACTTCTCTCACCATCAATAAGCACTAACTATACAACTCCATTATCAAACACCTGGTCAATCTCATATGGGCCCAACCACCTTGTGTGGAATTTTCCCTTAAATTCATGAAACTTAGAATCAAACAACAGTGCCCAGTCTCTCCTCTTGAATCTTCTTGTTATGATATGTTTATCATGCCACTCCTTTCTCTATTTTTGCATCATCTATGTATGTTGGAGTGCCTCCATTCTCATTTCATCAAGCTGGTTCAGTTGTAAAACTCTTCTCTTCTCTTATTTTGATAAACTAATGTCGATAACCAATGTTGTCCTCAGTGTCTGCAATTCAAACTCGATTGGCATGACTGGGCTCTTCCCATATACTAGTTCCTATGGGGAAAATCCAGGGGTGGTCGTCCAGGTGGTGTTATACGCCCAGAATGCTTCATCCAATTTAGTGCCCAATCTATTTTTTTCAAAGACAGTTTTTGAGAGAATATTTTCCAATTGTTTATTGGTGACCACCACTTTCCCATTTGCCTATGGATGATATGGAGTATATTTTTTGTGTTTCATTTCATATTTCTACATGAAATCCATCATCATTGAAGGCATGAACTATGATCCTTGATCAGAAACTACTTCCCTTGGTGCACCGAACCTCTATAGGATATGCTTGTATAGAAAATTGGTCACCTTGTCCTCTCTTGTTGTTGGTAGAGCCTTTACTTCTGCCCACTTTGTAACATAATCTGTACAAACCAAAATTTAGTGTTTTCCCTTGGAAGGTGGATCAATAGGTCCCATAAAGTCAATGCCCCACTTTTCAAATGGCTCAAGAGCTATTTGAGGCTACAGTGGCATCTCCATTGTCAGTGTAGGTCTACCCATACACTGGCACTCATCACAATGTTTCGCAAAGAATGAAACATCCTTAGTCATAGTCGGCCAGAAATAACCAGCTCCTAAGAGCTTATGAACGGTCCTGATTATAGAGTAGTGTCCTCCCTCTAGCTCATGATGGCATGCATGCACTACATCATAGACGTCGATCTCAACAACACACCTGCGAAGAACATGGTAAGGGCACATTTTAAATATTAAACCATTAATCCACTAAAATTTGGAACTTTCACAAATTAACCTCTTTTATGTTTAAAACTGAAATGACTGGGGCACTTCCCTATTACAAGGTAATTTTCAATGTCATCAAACTGTGGTGGATGTATTGATATTGCGAATAAATGTTCATCTGGGAATGCATCATCAACTAGTTCCTAATTACCCTGCAAAACAATTCTTGAATAGAAATCAGCAACAACATTGTCCTTACCAGGTTTTTGTTTTATAGTTACATCAAATTCTTGCAACAATAACAATCATCTTATGATCTATCCACCCACAACATCCTTGTTCATTAGATATCTTATTGCAGCATATTTTGTGTGGATGAATATCTTATAACCTATAATATAATGCCTAAACTTGTTCATTGCATAAATCACAGTTAAAAAAAAAATCAGTGGTTGTATAGTTTCTTTCTGCAGGATTTAAGTTTTTGCTAATATAATAGATTGCATGCATTGCATCATTATCATTTTTTTGTCCTAGTAGTGCACCAATTGTAAAATTAGAAACATTAGAATGTATATGAAATGGCACTCCCCACACAGGTCCTTTTATGATTGGGGAAATGGTTAAAGCTTGTTTTAGCTTATCAAAGGATTGTTGACATTCATCTATACATAAGAATTCTGCATCTTTCTTGAGTAATACAAATAGAGGTTCAAAAATTCTACTAAATCCTTCTATGAATCTTCTATAATACCCAGCATGTCCAAGAAAACTACGAACTCCTGATTAACTTATTGGGACTTCAATTTTTTGTATAACTTCAACTTTCTTAGGGTCAACCTTAATCCCTTGTTTTGAAATATGGTGTCCTAATACAATTCCTTTTGTCATCATCAAAGAACATTTCTCATGGTTTAAGGATAATCTATGGTATTTACACCTTTGTAAAACTTTGTTTAAACTCTCAAGAGATTCCTCAAATGTTTGTACATGGACGGTGAAATCATCCATATACACCTCCACACATGAGGTTGTTAAGTCAGCAAAAATAGCTAAAACAAGTCTTTGAAAGGTAGTTGGTGCATTACATAGCCCGAATGGCAAAACAATGTAGGCATATGTACCCCAAGGATAAGTGAAAGTAGCTTTGTCTTGATCCTCAGGAGCCACTTGTTTCTAGTTATAACCACTAAAACCATCCAAGAAGGAGAAATAACTACTACTAGCAAGATTTTCAAGTACCTGATCAATGAATGGTAAAGGAAAATGATCCTTTTTGGTGGCCTTATTTAACTTTTTATAGTCAACACACACACGCAACTTTCCATTCTTCTTTGGAACAATAACCAATGGGGAAACCCATTGACTATCTGATATTGGATAGATGAATCCTACTTTTAGCAGTTTCTCTATCTCTTGCTTGACAAGGTCTCTTAAAATAGGATTAATCCTTCTTTGCCCCTACCTCATTGGTTTGACATCTTCAGTGTAAATGTGGTGTGTACAAATGGAAGGATGGATTCCTCTCCTATCCTTGTATTCCCATGCAAAATATTTAGTATGACTCTCTAAAGTTTTCTTTATTTTTTCTTCTTGTGAAGAGGACAAGGATGAATTAATAAAGAGAGGTTTATCTCTTGCTACAGTGATTTCGTTGGTTTCATTTTTTATATCAAGTGGGTCTCCTACAAGTGTATTTAAAGGACAAGGATGGGAACCTTGTTGATGCAAGATTCCATGGAAATCCTCCTTCAATTTGACTTGTTCTACCTTTCTAGGACTAAGATTATGTTCTTCACATTCTTTACCATGTTCCATTAAGGTAACCATTGCTAACTCCACAACACCATCCCCCTCAGACTCCATATCCTCATCAACCCAAGGTTGAGTATTAGATTCAATTGATGGTTGAGCAGGAGGATATAGTGAAAATTATTTTTTCTTTTGTCCATTGGAAATAATCATGCTACCCGATCTACAATCTATCAATGTTGTTGTTGTGGCCAACCATGGTCTACCTAAAATGATTGGATACCTAGAATCTTTCTTTCTAGCTTTAAGGACTAAAAATCCAATTGGATAGTCCCATGTGTCAATGGTGACCATGATATCCTTAATAACACCCTCAAGTTTAGTATTGGACTGATCTACCAACTATAAAATTGTTGTTGTGGGCTAGATTTTGGTCATACCCAACATCTCAATAGTGTTTGAGGTGATTACATTAATAGTTGCCCCTAGATCAATTAGCACATTAGGGATTTCAACTCCTCCTATACTCAGGGTTATTACAAGGCTCTCAGGATCATTATATTTATGTAGAAGGAGCCTACCAAATAGAACATCAGTGATTTTAGTCCCTACTTGAATGGAAGGAGGTAATTTCTTCTTTCTACTAGGAGTTTTCATACAAAGAGACTTAACTAACTAATTAATTTCGGGAATATCCTTAATAGCCTGCAACAATGGTATTTCTATGTTGATTTTTTTCAATTCCCTGAGAAGTTGAGAATCAACAACATTCATGTAGTTAGGTTGGGAGCTGTCAGGAGCAGTTTGTCCTGTACTCTTCAGGCGCTCTAGGTAGGGTGCCTGATTAACTTCTTGTTCATTCTCAGAATTCTATTTTTCATTTAAATTGTCCTTTTCACTTTCCTTTCCCTCTTTATCCTTAGTGACTGGTACAAATGGCACATTTTGGTTTCTCAACAAAATATCATTAGCATCAATGACATTCAAAGTAGGTGGTTTTCATCCGATAGATTATTTTTTGGATTTGGTAGAGGTTGTGCTAGCATTTGAGGTTGGTTTACCTACTCATTAGCAGAAGTAGAACCATGCATTAATTGTTGTGTTTGTCCCCAAAGATGTTTAGGTCCTTGATTTTTCCATGGTTGATATTGTTGTTGATTATGTTTCCATTGAGGTTGATTTGGTTGCCACTGAGGTTGATTCCACTAGGGATTCACCCACTCATATTGACCCCAGTATGAAGTTGGAGTTTGTGGTTGAAAGGGAGGATTCCACTTATTGGAATTCTGCCAAGGTTTTTGACTCCAGTTTGGTCTAGGACCATACTGCCCCTAGTTTAGATTGTATCGTGTGTTCTGAGATCTCTCTCCAACATAATTAAGTTATTCTTCCACAACAAGTGGTTTCTTCAAGTGATTCTTAATTTCATTTAGAAGAATACAAGAACTTGTAGCATGTCCCCTTTCACAGATCTCACAAAAATCCACTTAGTTTAACGGACATTCCCTTAGCAAATGTTTTCCTCTACACTTGGAACAATAAATGGATAGGGGTTCAGTGGTCTTTTTGTCTCCTTACATATTAAGATGAATGAGAAAATCATTCTTTAGGTTGGCAATCTCTTCCATCACTTGAGATACATCAGTGGTAAGGGCTTTATTTCTCCTGGAACCTCTAGATCCTACTCTAGTCCTAAAGTAAATCTGTATATTTTGACTATTCCTTCCAAAAATATTATGTTAATATCTCCTTTACCCATAAGGTTTAAAGACTCTCTAGAATCATCATCGATTCCCTTCAGGAAAATTGTCTTACTAATTTCATTGTCTAACCCATTACCACATCTCTTGTGAAAAAATTGAAATCTATTTGCATAATCCTCCAAACTCTCATCTTCCATCTGCCTCATACGAAACAATTCCTCTTCCCTACCCCTCACTCGGCAGTAATCTTGGTATTTATCCAAGAACTGAGTTTCCATTTCTTGCCAAGTTGAAATCGAATCTGCACCTAAACCCATGAACCATCATAAATATGACTCTTTTAAAGTAGAAGGAAATAATTTCAGCTTCTGATTATCAGTTGTATAATCATAAGTTTGGCATAGAACCTTAAATTCAAAAAGGAACTGGTCAGGATCTTCAGAAGTCTTTCCCCTAAAATTTGGTAAAACTGAAGGTGAAATGTTTTTCATAGGGGGCTCATCATGACCTATGTTTAGGTTAATGGGGTATGGAAAGGTCCTATTTGGAAGAGGATCATTATTTGCTTGGTCATCCATTCTTTCTTCTTGATGTTGTTCTTGATTTTCTACTTAATTTTTGATCTAATGTTGCACAATTTGTTCTTCTTGATCAAAATCAATGTTACATGGGAGAAACCTACCTAGGTGATCCCTAGATCGTCTCATCTACAAACTACTATCTCCCTTATCAACACTAAAGCTTTAACTTGAAAATATAGATCTTTAATGATCCCTAGCAACGACGCCAAAAATTATGGGAGAGGTTGTTGATGTCACAACTCACATCATTTAATTCTATATTTTATCTAATCAGGTGTGTCTTAGATAAATATACGATAAGGGTGATTCCACAAGTTGGGGGTTTTGCGTTGTAAACAGTGACTATGATTTTAGTCAATCTCCTTTGGGAGCTCTCAGGAGATCTCAGGAGTGCTTCGGGAACAAAATGTGGTAACTTAATCTCTAATGATGGATCTATTTATTAGGTAACTAATGCCTATTTAAACCGATTCTAA
>CM021103.1:418363786-418374293 GCA_007115665.2 Sequoiadendron giganteum | reverse complement strand
TTTTCCAAGAGATAAACCGCCATTTACTGGTTTTCAATTTATCTCCTTTATTCAGAAGGTAAATCGCCATTGCTGGTTTTCAATTTACCTTCCATTGATTCCTTTCTTCAAAAGGTTATTCAGGTACACCTTCCATGGAAGAAATATCTTCCATCAGAAAATGTTCAATTCTTTGTTGCAAGTCTGATAAGAACTCCTCCTTTGACTCAGGTTTATTATAGATTTTCAACCTATGACCATTAAGAAGCATTACACTTCTCTCACCATCAATAAGCACTAACTATACAACTCCATTATCAAACACCTGGTCAATCTCATATGGGCCCAACCACCTTGTGTGGAATTTTCCCTTAAATTCATGAAACTTAGAATCAAACAACAGTGCCCAGTCTCTCCTCTTGAATCTTCTTGTTATGATATGTTTATCATGCCACTCCTTTCTCTATTTTTGCATCATCTATGTATGTTGGAGTGCCTCCATTCTCATTTCATCAAGCTGGTTCAGTTGTAAAACTCTTCTCTTCTCTTATTTTGATAAACTAATGTCGATAACCAATGTTGTCCTCAGTGTCTGCAATTCAAACTCGATTGGCATGACTGGGCTCTTCCCATATACTAGTTCCTATGGGGAAAATCCAGGGGTGGTCGTCCAGGTGGTGTTATACGCCCAGAATGCTTCATCCAATTTAGTGCCCAATCTATTTTTTTCAAAGACAGTTTTTGAGAGAATATTTTCCAATTGTTTATTGGTGACCACCACTTTCCCATTTGCCTATGGATGATATGGAGTATATTTTTTGTGTTTCATTTCATATTTCTACATGAAATCCATCATCATTGAAGGCATGAACTATGATCCTTGATCAGAAACTACTTCCCTTGGTGCACCGAACCTCTATAGGATATGCTTGTATAGAAAATTGGTCACCTTGTCCTCTCTTGTTGTTGGTAGAGCCTTTACTTCTGCCCACTTTGTAACATAATCTGTACAAACCAAAATTTAGTGTTTTCCCTTGGAAGGTGGATCAATAGGTCCCATAAAGTCAATGCCCCACTTTTCAAATGGCTCAAGAGCTATTTGAGGCTACAGTGGCATCTCCATTGTCAGTGTAGGTCTACCCATACACTGGCACTCATCACAATGTTTCGCAAAGAATGAAACATCCTTAGTCATAGTCGGCCAGAAATAACCAGCTCCTAAGAGCTTATGAACGGTCCTGATTATAGAGTAGTGTCCTCCCTCTAGCTCATGATGGCATGCATGCACTACATCATAGACGTCGATCTCAACAACACACCTGCGAAGAACATGGTAAGGGCACATTTTAAATATTAAACCATTAATCCACTAAAATTTGGAACTTTCACAAATTAACCTCTTTTATGTTTAAAACTGAAATGACTGGGGCACTTCCCTATTACAAGGTAATTTTCAATGTCATCAAACTGTGGTGGATGTATTGATATTGCGAATAAATGTTCATCTGGGAATGCATCATCAACTAGTTCCTAATTACCCTGCAAAACAATTCTTGAATAGAAATCAGCAACAACATTGTCCTTACCAGGTTTTTGTTTTATAGTTACATCAAATTCTTGCAACAATAACAATCATCTTATGATCTATCCACCCACAACATCCTTGTTCATTAGATATCTTATTGCAGCATATTTTGTGTGGATGAATATCTTATAACCTATAATATAATGCCTAAACTTGTTCATTGCATAAATCACAGTTAAAAAAAAAATCAGTGGTTGTATAGTTTCTTTCTGCAGGATTTAAGTTTTTGCTAATATAATAGATTGCATGCATTGCATCATTATCATTTTTTTGTCCTAGTAGTGCACCAATTGTAAAATTAGAAACATTAGAATGTATATGAAATGGCACTCCCCACACAGGTCCTTTTATGATTGGGGAAATGGTTAAAGCTTGTTTTAGCTTATCAAAGGATTGTTGACATTCATCTATACATAAGAATTCTGCATCTTTCTTGAGTAATACAAATAGAGGTTCAAAAATTCTACTAAATCCTTCTATGAATCTTCTATAATACCCAGCATGTCCAAGAAAACTACGAACTCCTGATTAACTTATTG
Organism: Sequoiadendron giganteum; assembly: GCA_007115665.2. Lineage (NCBI taxonomy): Eukaryota > Viridiplantae > Streptophyta > Pinopsida > Cupressales > Cupressaceae > Sequoiadendron > Sequoiadendron giganteum. The sequence continues at coordinate 418,372,190 of CM021103.1, read as the reverse complement.
GGACTTCAATTTTTTGTATAACTTCAACTTTCTTAGGGTCAACCTTAATCCCTTGTTTTGAAATATGGTGTCCTAATACAATTCCTTTTGTCATCATCAAAGAACATTTCTCATGGTTTAAGGATAATCTATGGTATTTACACCTTTGTAAAACTTTGTTTAAACTCTCAAGAGATTCCTCAAATGTTTGTACATGGACGGTGAAATCATCCATATACACCTCCACACATGAGGTTGTTAAGTCAGCAAAAATAGCTAAAACAAGTCTTTGAAAGGTAGTTGGTGCATTACATAGCCCGAATGGCAAAACAATGTAGGCATATGTACCCCAAGGATAAGTGAAAGTAGCTTTGTCTTGATCCTCAGGAGCCACTTGTTTCTAGTTATAACCACTAAAACCATCCAAGAAGGAGAAATAACTACTACTAGCAAGATTTTCAAGTACCTGATCAATGAATGGTAAAGGAAAATGATCCTTTTTGGTGGCCTTATTTAACTTTTTATAGTCAACACACACACGCAACTTTCCATTCTTCTTTGGAACAATAACCAATGGGGAAACCCATTGACTATCTGATATTGGATAGATGAATCCTACTTTTAGCAGTTTCTCTATCTCTTGCTTGACAAGGTCTCTTAAAATAGGATTAATCCTTCTTTGCCCCTACCTCATTGGTTTGACATCTTCAGTGTAAATGTGGTGTGTACAAATGGAAGGATGGATTCCTCTCCTATCCTTGTATTCCCATGCAAAATATTTAGTATGACTCTCTAAAGTTTTCTTTATTTTTTCTTCTTGTGAAGAGGACAAGGATGAATTAATAAAGAGAGGTTTATCTCTTGCTACAGTGATTTCGTTGGTTTCATTTTTTATATCAAGTGGGTCTCCTACAAGTGTATTTAAAGGACAAGGATGGGAACCTTGTTGATGCAAGATTCCATGGAAATCCTCCTTCAATTTGACTTGTTCTACCTTTCTAGGACTAAGATTATGTTCTTCACATTCTTTACCATGTTCCATTAAGGTAACCATTGCTAACTCCACAACACCATCCCCCTCAGACTCCATATCCTCATCAACCCAAGGTTGAGTATTAGATTCAATTGATGGTTGAGCAGGAGGATATAGTGAAAATTATTTTTTCTTTTGTCCATTGGAAATAATCATGCTACCCGATCTACAATCTATCAATGTTGTTGTTGTGGCCAACCATGGTCTACCTAAAATGATTGGATACCTAGAATCTTTCTTTCTAGCTTTAAGGACTAAAAATCCAATTGGATAGTCCCATGTGTCAATGGTGACCATGATATCCTTAATAACACCCTCAAGTTTAGTATTGGACTGATCTACCAACTATAAAATTGTTGTTGTGGGCTAGATTTTGGTCATACCCAACATCTCAATAGTGTTTGAGGTGATTACATTAATAGTTGCCCCTAGATCAATTAGCACATTAGGGATTTCAACTCCTCCTATACTCAGGGTTATTACAAGGCTCTCAGGATCATTATATTTATGTAGAAGGAGCCTACCAAATAGAACATCAGTGATTTTAGTCCCTACTTGAATGGAAGGAGGTAATTTCTTCTTTCTACTAGGAGTTTTCATACAAAGAGACTTAACTAACTAATTAATTTCGGGAATATCCTTAATAGCCTGCAACAATGGTATTTCTATGTTGATTTTTTTCAATTCCCTGAGAAGTTGAGAATCAACAACATTCATGTAGTTAGGTTGGGAGCTGTCAGGAGCAGTTTGTCCTGTACTCTTCAGGCGCTCTAGGTAGGGTGCCTGATTAACTTCTTGTTCATTCTCAGAATTCTATTTTTCATTTAAATTGTCCTTTTCACTTTCCTTTCCCTCTTTATCCTTAGTGACTGGTACAAATGGCACATTTTGGTTTCTCAACAAAATATCATTAGCATCAATGACATTCAAAGTAGGTGGTTTTCATCCGATAGATTATTTTTTGGATTTGGTAGAGGTTGTGCTAGCATTTGAGGTTGGTTTACCTACTCATTAGCAGAAGTAGAACCATGCATTAATTGTTGTGTTTGTCCCCAAAGATGTTTAGGTCCTTGATTTTTCCATGGTTGATATTGTTGTTGATTATGTTTCCATTGAGGTTGATTTGGTTGCCACTGAGGTTGATTCCACTAGGGATTCACCCACTCATATTGACCCCAGTATGAAGTTGGAGTTTGTGGTTGAAAGGGAGGATTCCACTTATTGGAATTCTGCCAAGGTTTTTGACTCCAGTTTGGTCTAGGACCATACTGCCCCTAGTTTAGATTGTATCGTGTGTTCTGAGATCTCTCTCCAACATAATTAAGTTATTCTTCCACAACAAGTGGTTTCTTCAAGTGATTCTTAATTTCATTTAGAAGAATACAAGAACTTGTAGCATGTCCCCTTTCACAGATCTCACAAAAATCCACTTAGTTTAACGGACATTCCCTTAGCAAATGTTTTCCTCTACACTTGGAACAATAAATGGATAGGGGTTCAGTGGTCTTTTTGTCTCCTTACATATTAAGATGAATGAGAAAATCATTCTTTAGGTTGGCAATCTCTTCCATCACTTGAGATACATCAGTGGTAAGGGCTTTATTTCTCCTGGAACCTCTAGATCCTACTCTAGTCCTAAAGTAAATCTGTATATTTTGACTATTCCTTCCAAAAATATTATGTTAATATCTCCTTTACCCATAAGGTTTAAAGACTCTCTAGAATCATCATCGATTCCCTTCAGGAAAATTGTCTTACTAATTTCATTGTCTAACCCATTACCACATCTCTTGTGAAAAAATTGAAATCTATTTGCATAATCCTCCAAACTCTCATCTTCCATCTGCCTCATACGAAACAATTCCTCTTCCCTACCCCTCACTCGGCAGTAATCTTGGTATTTATCCAAGAACTGAGTTTCCATTTCTTGCCAAGTTGAAATCGAATCTGCACCTAAACCCATGAACCATCATAAATATGACTCTTTTAAAGTAGAAGGAAATAATTTCAGCTTCTGATTATCAGTTGTATAATCATAAGTTTGGCATAGAACCTTAAATTCAAAAAGGAACTGGTCAGGATCTTCAGAAGTCTTTCCCCTAAAATTTGGTAAAACTGAAGGTGAAATGTTTTTCATAGGGGGCTCATCATGACCTATGTTTAGGTTAATGGGGTATGGAAAGGTCCTATTTGGAAGAGGATCATTATTTGCTTGGTCATCCATTCTTTCTTCTTGATGTTGTTCTTGATTTTCTACTTAATTTTTGATCTAATGTTGCACAATTTGTTCTTCTTGATCAAAATCAATGTTACATGGGAGAAACCTACCTAGGTGATCCCTAGATCGTCTCATCTACAAACTACTATCTCCCTTATCAACACTAAAGCTTTAACTTGAAAATATAGATCTTTAATGATCCCTAGCAACGACGCCAAAAATTATGGGAGAGGTTGTTGATGTCACAACTCACATCATTTAATTCTATATTTTATCTAATCAGGTGTGTCTTAGATAAATATACGATAAGGGTGATTCCACAAGTTGGGGGTTTTGCGTTGTAAACAGTGACTATGATTTTAGTCAATCTCCTTTGGGAGCTCTCAGGAGATCTCAGGAGTGCTTCGGGAACAAAATGTGGTAACTTAATCTCTAATGATGGATCTATTTATTAGGTAACTAATGCCTATTTAAACCGATTCTAATCCTAATGACTAAGCTTAGATGTTACCTGACTCGACTGGAATTTTTTCATTGGGGATTCTACAAAGTACATTAAACTAATACTAAGTCTAAATACAGAATTGAAAGTTGCTGAAAAAGAACTCTATTTACACTTGCAGATAATAAACTTGATTTTAGGAAAGCAATGAAGCTAATTATGCTGCATAAATTCAAACATTAATTCTAGAAACTGATAAAACTAAATCCCAAGAACACATTCCAACTTAGCTTTGGCTCTATCCTTACATTAATCATGATTAACAAACTTTCTACAACTACGTGCATTTTCCAATAAATATGCAATGAAATATGCAATGATTAATCTAATTCTATTCTACAGTGAAATGATTTTAACTAATTTAAATTGTAATGAGATAACCTAAGTAAATACCATTGTTGGATAGTGATAAACAAGAATTGAATTGCTAACTTCAAACCAATTATAATAAAATAGAACTAACTAAACCAAATGACAATGACATAGGATCACCTCCTTCGATTGAGCAGGCCCTACTCTTCCTCTGGTGGGATCACCACATAGTAATTCAGATCAAATTTCTATTTTCATTCAAATTGGCCAAAATTGGTGAGTAAAACAAGAGTATTGAGTACCACAAAGTTACATTTTCCAGCAAAATATTGACTAACTAAAACCAAACCTAAAAATAGATATATATAGGAATATCCTTTATTTTTTAATTCAAACTACTAGCGCTAGATGCTAATTACAGATTGCAAAGGAAAATGAAACTCTATCTTGAAACTATCAAGAGAAACTCGCATTAATCCAGCTGTAGTAGCAGTTCCAAAATTGGTAGAGAGAGCCAATCTAGAATTATAGCAGTTCAAGATCTTTCGAGAGCCTTCAGGAGCATGATTATAGCAATGATGTTAAGAAAAGAGTCTAACGGATACAACTCGACAATCAACATTGAAGTTCCTGCATGAGACCCTCAAAGATATATTGCATTTATGATAATAGATGTTTCAATTTGCACAACGATATCATTATTAACATAACTAAAAGAGGAAATTTAATGTAAAACATCACATCCATTATATCCTTCAATTAGTTGCATATAATATAAAACAAGCAAATTTTAACCATATTATCTACTGCCATAGTAGTTAATTAATATTATAATAAGTCTTTTAAGTTTATAAAAAGAGTAATAAAAATAGTATATTTGTGGACTCATCACCATTTCTATGAGGCATATGTTGCCCCTACCTTTTCAACCCTACCACATTAGCAAGCTAGTGAGTGAGCTCACTAGCTTGTCAATGCTACCACATTTTGTATGCATTTATACAAAAACATTATTGTCAAACAATTCAAATTCCTTTTCCATGCTTCCATTTTGATCCATGATTGCAAGATAGGTTGCACCTTTCCCCATGTTACTAACTTAGCCTTGAATAAAGAGTCTTGAAATAGTGGAGAGAAGGGTTAGAATCCCTTTTAGGGAGACTAATCAAGGAAACATTTAAAATATATCACAACATAAGTGATGAGGTAAGTTTAGTGATGAGGTAAATTTAGAAATAGAGATGAAAACCAAAATAGATTCAAATATCTATCAATGTGGGAGGAGTATATTCCAATTTTTTAGAGACATGTATGAAAAATTTGGTAGCATAGACAAGGCAATTGGCTGCTTGGTATAACTATTTGACAAAATACCTCAAAGAGATATGTCCTCGTGGACTATGATGATTGCAGGATATGCAAAAAATAGATTTATTGAAAAGGCTTTAGAAAATTTGAAGCATATGCAAATTGTAGGTGTAAAACCAAATTCAACTACATTTTCCAACATCCCCCATGTCTATACCAAAATGAAAGCTTTGGAGAGTGGTATGCACATCCATAGTAAAGGATTGAGAAATTATGTTTTATTTTACTTCCTTATAACTTATGTCATATATACGTGTATAAAAAATGTGGAATCATACACAAGGCAAGTCAATTTTTTAACAAAATTCCTCAAAGAGATGTGGTTTTAAAATGTAATTGGCAAGTGTAAATAATTGTGTAATTTAAAATGTGCATTGACAAGCTAAGGTTATAATGACAAATAAACAATGATCAACATGGAAAATGCAAAATAATATAAATGAAATCAAGACAAATAGAATGAAAGAAAATGTGTAAAGACTTCACATACCTAAAAAACCATAGTTTCAAATTGAGGAGTTCTACCCAATTATGTAGCCTTTGCTTCTTCTTTCTTCAAACTCCTCAAAAATTTGACTTTTTCAAAAGCTTGTTCCCCTCCAAAATTCAATTGTATATCACTTTTGAATGGAATTTAGACTTGAATTGATATTATATGCCTTTCAACATGAAAACTTTGTTATTTCATGCAAAGGTGGTGGAAAGATCATGAAAAAGGTGGTGGAATGTGAAAAACATGCATGCACACTTCACAACATCATCAAAAAGTTTTTTTTGTCGGAGCACGCACAAAACTAGGAGAATATGCAGAATGTGGGCCTTGAGATCAAGGGTATATTGAGGTTTTTACCATTTTTAGAGCGATCCAAACCTTGCTCGCATTATAATGTGAGTGCGTTATTTCTTGCTAAAAGAATAGTCATATCTCTACTACTTCAAAACGCACTCACATTATGATAAAGTTGACTTTTTATAGGTTTTTTTCTCTCTTTCTCTCTACGCTCTACCCTCAACCCACAACCATTAATCCTTCTACCCTTAAACCTTCAACCCTCTATCCTCAACCTTAAACCCTAAAAACCTATACCCTCAAACCCTAAACCCTCTACCCTCAACCCTAAACCCTTAAACCTTCTACCCTCTAGCCTTAACCCTCATCCCTCAACCCAATACCCTAAACCATCAACCTATAGGTCCTCAACCCTCTACCCTCTATCCTTTATATCTCTCCCACTCCCTCCCTCTCTCGCTCTCTTAATTATCTCCCTCCTACCACCTCTCCCTCTCTCAAGTCTCTCTCTCTCACTCACTCACTCCTTCTATTTCTCTCCCCTCTACCCTTACCCCTCTACCCTCTACCCTTAACCCTTAAATCCTCTACCCTCTAGCCTTAAACCCTCTACCCTCTACCCTCTACCCTCTATCTCTCTCTCACTCCCTCCCTCTCTCTCTCTCAGGTCTCTCCCTCCTCACTCAACCATAATCCCTAATCCCTCAACCCTCTTGACCCTTAATCCCTCAACCCTCAACCCTTAAACCCTAATCCCTCAACCCCTATACCCTCTACCCTATACATTGGACCCTCAACCCTAATCCCCCAACCCTATACCCTCAATCCTCTACCCTCAACCTTAAACCCTCAACCCTCAAACCATCTACCCTCTACCCTCTACCCTATACATTAAACCCTCAATTCTCAACCCTCAACCCTTAATCCCTCAATCTTCAACCCTCAAACCCTAAACCATAAACCCTGATACCTTGTAGAAACCCTAGTTTCCCTTTTTTTTGTCTCCGACTGTTTTGTGACGTTTTGAAGGTTTTTTGATGTTTTGTGATTTTTTTTTGGGTTTTTGCATAAATAAAGAAGAATGCGATTTTGCTTGAAAATAAGAATTAAATTCAACAAAAATTATCTAGCTCCGTAAATATCAAACCCTAATACAAATACTGAGTCTGGATCATATACTATTCTTCTGCAACTATTACAATGAAGATCTGATAACATGCAAAGTAAAAGGGCAATGATTTTTGAAAACCTGATTTTTGATACAGCAATAAATATTCTGATGAAAATGGTATGGCTGCAACAAGTATGCCCTTCCTCCTCTGTCTGGTGATTGTAGATGACTCCAGATAAGTAGGCCCCTCAACTGCTGAAGGCAGAGATCAAAAATATAAGGCAATTTGCTCTCCTTAATAAATACGCCTCAAGTTGGATGGTACGGCCCTGGTACAAAAGTACGGCCTGCTGTACTGAATCAACAATTAATGAATTTGTACGGCCTTCTCTGTAGCTCTCCAGATCTCTGAAATATGGGTGCCTTGATGAATAGAATGTCTCCTGAATGAATTAAGATGTTGAAGCTCTGTAAATAAATAACCTCTGATGCTCTGTGATTCCTCCTGGATGAAGAAACCTCTGCTGCAATAAATCAAGTGTTATTTCACACCTTCTGAATTGCTTCCAGTGGAGATGGCTCGTTCCCCAAGGAATTCAAACTTGAAACCCTAAAGTCTCTTGCTCAGATCAAAGTTGATCAGTTCTCAAAATTCAATAATCTCATAATGGCCCAAAACCCAAGGCAAATGCACTATAATGCTCAAAAGTGCGATTTCCCCAATAATAGGGTTTTAATAAAATATTCACTTTTAATTCTTTTAATTCTTCCATAGTCTCAGCCAAAATATTTTATTATAATTTAATGATCAATTTTGGCCCCTTCTGATGATGGCGCACCCCTCAAGAAGAATCACTTAAGTTATAATTTAATATTATAACTTTATATTATAATCATTAAAAAATTAATATTTAATTAATACAATTAAATATTAATATTTCTCTCGTTACTCATCCGATGACTGTTTCGTCTGAAGCTGACGAACACTGAAGTGATTATGAACGCTGCCAAAGCCATACTGCTAAAAATAGTAGGGGTCCCACGCTGACTGCCAAGAACTGCTAAAAATAGCAACCCTGCAAGGAGTCTCC